>JALBCR010004195.1:0-142597 GCA_030710515.1 Abscondita cerata
TCAGTATACTTCGTTCAGTTACGTATTGCTATCATTACTACTATTTTTTTTACAAACTATTTCAAACTACTACTAACCTTCAGCGAGGATCTACCTAAACTCAAATATCCCAGTTATTACAACTATCAAAAGAAAAACTAGGTCGTTCTAAAGTTTGGACCAATGATGGAAGAAATTATTGGAATCTCTTCAAATGGTACTAAGAATACATCACTTCAGCTTCAGTTTAGAAGCTATATGTAATAGAAATTACTCTACTTGTTTTATTACTTCTATAAAACTGTTATATTAATTTTGTTATACTTATAACCATATACAAAAATATGCTTAAATTCAAAGAACAAAAAAAAAAATTGAACGTAGCTGAGGCAACATTTGTTTTCCTTGCTACTGTCGTTTAAAATTAGAATTACAAATTTGTTTGTTGTTGTTTTCATTTTATTTTTACTCATTTCTTTTTGATTGATTAATATATGAGTAAAGGGCTAAAATTGCACATTTAAATGTCAGGTCATTATTTGCACACTTTAATGATATTAAAGACATAATTTTTAAATCATGATTTTGATATTTTTTCCATGAGTGGAAACGTGGCTAAATAGTTCTATTTCTACTAACATAATGACGGTTATAATTTAATACGCAAAGATCAGTTATCACATGGTGGTGGCGTAGGTGTATATCTGAAGAAATCTATTAATTTCACAATTTTTAATATGGATAACAGTATCGAACATGTAGTGGTTAAAACTTCAGTTATTTAACAAAAAATTGGGCTAGGTACTTGTTATAACCCATTAAAAAAACATATAAAGAGTTTATGGATATTTTTGAACATGCTTTTCCAAATGTTATGGCATCTGTTGATATTGCAATATGTCTAGGGGACTTTAACGTCAATCTACTCGAGGTGACTTCTGAGTCTGTATATGTTTCTTCAGTTTTGAAGGTCTAGGTTTGCTGCAAATAGTCAACGAGCCAACGCGAGTAACTAATACAACAGCAACTCTTGTTGACTATATATTAATCTCAGATGAAAAATTAATTGCACAAAAGGAGTATTATCAGTTCACCATGTAAGTGATCACGAATTGATTTACTGTAGTTTAAATTTACAAGTTACTTCTTCTAAATTTACATTCAAAACAGTGCGGAATTTTAAACATTTTGATTACAATAAATTTAATGGACATTTACGTGCTATACCTTGGAAGATAATCTATGAATTAGATAATATTAACAGCAAAATTGCATTTTGAATGAAAATATTTTAATGTTGTTGGATTTATTTGCACCAATTATAACCATTCGCATTACAAAAGTTATTCTCCATGGCTTACCGAGAACATCCGTGAAATGATGAAGAGTAGAGACAAAGCATTAAAAAATTTAAAAATCTAAAAGTAACGATCACTGGATATTATACAAAAACTTGAGAAATATTGTTAATGTCGCAATTTTAGAGAAAAAAAATCACTTTATGAACAAAAGTGGGTTAACAAACAAAATAAGAAGGAACTTTGGCGTGAAATGAAAAATTTAAATATTGTTTACCAAAAAATCACCAATTACCTGATCACCTAAACAACCCCGACGAGATGAATAATTTTTCTCACTTCTGTACAGCAATTACCATTGAATGATACTATTATTCAACGTTATCGTACAAATATAATGAAATCTATTCACGACTGTCTTATCTTCCGTCCTGTAGATGAAAATATAGTCTTTGAAGTTATACGTTCTATTAAAAGTAAAGCAATTGGCACAGACGGACTTGGAATTTCAACAATTTGCTTATGTTTACCTTTTTGTTGCCTTACATAACTCATGTTATAAATTTTGTATTTGCAATTCCGTTTTTCGGATGCCTGGAAAACTGCATATGTAATTCCGCTTGGAAAGTGTAGTAACCCTACTTCTTTGAGAGATATTAGGCCGGTTAGTATTCTCCCTGCATTCTCGAAAATACTAGAAAAAATATTACAAAAACAATTGTGTTTACATTTACAAAAGTATAAGATCCTTCCACTGGAGCAATCGGGTTTTCGGTCTGGTCATAGTTGTAGCACAGCTTTGTTGCATGTAACGGATGACATAAGTGAAGCTAATGACAAAGGCAAACTAACATGGTTAATAACTTTAGATTTTTCTAAAGCATTTGATACCTTAAACCACGATATCCTTGTGTCAATTTTCCATTATATTGGCCTGTCTGTTGATGCCATTAACTTATTGTCACATTATCTAACAAACCGTCAACAATGCGTAAGGTACTTAGACAAAATATCTTCATTTAAACCCATTAAACAAGGGATTCCCCAAGGATCTATTTTGGGACCAATTATGTTTAATATTTATATCTCCCAACTAAATCATAGTATAACGTCATGTAAATCTCATTTTACGCTGACGATACTCAGCTGTATCTTTCTTTTGATCCCTCTGAGTTTCCCCAAGCAGTCGCTGCAATAAACTATGATCTAGATTGTATTTTAGAATATTGTAACAATCATAATCTAAGTATAAATCCACAAAAGTCAACAGCTATGCTATTTGGTAAACATACTTATAGAAACTTAATTAACCGAAACCAAATTATTAGATTAAATAATGTAGAAATTCCTGTCTGTCAGAATGTAAAGAATCTCGGAATGTATTTAGACAGTGATTTACGGTTTACACTACATGTATCTAAATATCTTCAAAAAGCTTACTGTAACCTAAAAAATATTTATCAAAATAGACACGTGTTATCTGAAAAAATTAAAATAACTTTATGCAATGTATTAATATTGTCTCTTTTTGACTATTGTGATGTAGTGTATGACGGATATTTAACAGCTTTCGATGTAAATAGAATTCAAAAACTACAAAACTCTTGTTTGCGTCTCATATTTGGTATAAGAAAATATGATAGGGTATCACATAAACTAAAAGACCTACAGTGGCTTAATATGAAAGCAAGGCGCACCTTACATACGTTTTGTCTTTTCATAATATCGTAGTACATAAAACACCCACATATTTATACCAAAAATTAAATTTAGAACTGACGTACATACGATAAATATCAGATACAAAGGGTCTATTACGCCACCATCAGTTAAAAAGTATAACGAGTCAAAGTTTAAATTATTTATTACCAATCATTTAAGTGTGTAATGTATGACATTTTCTACACGTACTCAGACAATTGTAGTGACGATTTCACTTAGTGCCAAGAATTTAAGTGTTTTATTTATTATCTTTTTTTTCTCTCTCTTTTTTAGGTTGAGTGGAAGAACAATAGGCAGATTTGAAATTTGCCATTGAACTCCGCCTTTTGCAATTTATAAAAAAAATCTTTTATATTTTATGTACCTATTATGTATCTTTTTTTTGCAATAAAGTCCTTTATTATTATTATTATTATTAACTACCAGAGTTGTATATCAGGTGAGTTGTTTTTTATTTTTAATTACAGGTACTCTTTTTCTAAGTAACCGTCCTTGTGAACTTGACCGACTTTGAACGCACAGCTGATTCAGAGCGCTGAACCTCTATCTTGCAGACATTTTGCAGCTGCATACACACACTACATGTGACTTTTTTTCTTAATTCTGGCTTTTACTTTTAGTTTTCGTTTACTTTTTCATTGCCATTTAAAATTTGTACGTCCCAATTATTTTGGTGACGTCACTTCTTAATTTTTCATTACAATTTCTGCGTACGGACGATCGTCGGTTTTCGCTGTCTGGAACCGGACTCTCCTCATTTAATTCGACGCTTTATAGAAAAGTGAATGTTCGTTTAAAAGTAACGCCGTTTGGTACAGTTACAAGAGGTCGTGGACGATTTTAGTAAACTATAGATATAACGAGACTTCAAAAGAATCGGGCACCACCTACACTATAGAAGTACTTCCTAATCAGTAATATATCAGGATAGAAAAACAAGCAAACTATTACTATAACGAGCTTTAGTTTTACCACTTGTGACGTCAAACACATACAATACACAATTAGGTAAATTACAGTTTTACCAAGCAATAACAAAATCACAGCAAACAAAATTGCAGATGCTTTATCAAACAACTTATTATCGTAGTTGTCCGTTAGAACCGCAAGGAATAACAAAAATAGACATTAATTTAACACATTATATAATAAGAATTAATACGCTTGTTATACAAAAACAAATAAATACGAGAGCAAAATAAAACTGTGTAAATCTATATTAATAATTGAGTTAATTCTCCTGGTGTTTTTCTTCTATACACACCGTACGGGTGTGCCTGACTTCAAATTGTAATAGCTAGATTTCTTGTGCATGCCCCAACCAAACGACGTCTAATAAAAAACACGTTTGCTTACTCATTTGGGTGGGGCCTGGGTGAGCGCAAGTTTTTTAAATACGACTACCTATCAAATGATACCTTAAAATAACAGGCTGACCAAGGCGGTTTCAAATATGCATGACAAAATTTTTTCAGAAATCTTTATCATCAAATATATTAATTGAGTTAATTCTCCTGGTGTTCTCTTTCTATACACACCGTGGAGGTGTGCCTGACCTTAAGTTGTGATATCTAGATATCTTGGGCATGCCCCCGTGCCGAACAACGTCTAATAAAAAAACACTTTTTCCCACTCATGTGGGTGGGGCCTGGGAGAGCGCCGGTTTTTTAAATACGACTACCCATCGAGTGATACCTTAAAATGGCGGGCTGACCAAGACGGTTTTAAATATGTATAACAAAATTTTTTTAAGAATACCTAAAAAGGTGTAGTCGTAAAAATCGTTAAAAAGTAAAAAAATCAACTTTAAAAATGACAATCACAAAATAAAATAAAATCATTGGTTGTCTCAAGTGATTTGACATACTGCGATGATGCATTTCTTTATATTGAATGTGAGCATGAACTTACTTTGTTTAATTCTTGGGTTGATAACATCTTGAAAGGGCTTGATTCTCAATAACAATAACGTGGTTTAAAAATTATCAAAAATTTTAATTTATAGAAAATAATAAAAAACATAATTTTTACAAATACGAGTATAGATAGCTTTGCGTGCACGACTTTGCGGAAGTGATAATGCGTTACAATTTTATTTAATTTTTAGTACACAAATTTTATATGCTAACTTAACTAACTTGGTAACTATTCGACGTGTGCGTGTACGTGCAACTTTTTGCGGTTTCTAGCGAAATAACCTCTTAAAATTAGACTTATTTCTAAACGTTTCTTTATTGTTTATTGTCTTCAATTATTTTCACTACTTCGCAGACTTTCAAAACTTTTGCGGTCTTGCAACAGCTTTATTTCTTTTCTATTAATACTATTTTGCAGGCTTACTACTTTGCGGGCTTATTACTTCGCAGGCTTACAACAATGCGCAGCGTTTTTATTAATTAATGGGTTTATTAACTACAACCCACAATTCTTCTTTTAATGATAGGCGAAGAACATTTCACTTAATTGTTTTTGAACGGATTCTAATTATACGTTAATCGTTCTCTACTGCCCGAGAGGGTCTCTTTTCCCTCTTTCACTTCCCTCACTCACGTACGCACAAAAATCGATATATCTTCTTTACATGCAAGATATATCTTTCTATCTTACTACTAGACTTTATACCTATATTTACATCTATACATTACAATGATGACATCTTACAATCGCTGCAATACGTACGCAATAGGCACAAGCATCTATAGCTGGCGGACAGTATTGTTGTCTCAAAGAGGGTTTTGATTGTTAGCTGGTTATCAGCGAGTCGGAGGTGTCAGCTGGTAAGAATGTAGAAGCGTTCTAAGTTTAGCGTAGAGCCGTAGAGTATCTGTCAGTGGCAACCAATGTAAAGCAAAAAGAACCAGACCTCCATTCACTTAATATGTTTAATAGCTTACTCCCAAATAACAAATCTTAGACTTAAAATTCCGGTCACAACCTCTAGGAGTCAAGAGAAACCTCTATAAAAAAAAGACAAAATTGCGCTTTAGTTGATACTCAAAAGGCATCATAACTGACTGCTTCAAAATAAAATGTAAAAAAGGTAAAAATAGTTTCCAGAGTATTCTGTAGCTTGTTAGGTTAAGTCTATTTAGATTTCATTTCTTATCCTACAATAAATTGAATAATGTGGAAGATTTTTAAACAAAGAAAATACCTCACCAGAGGTAATAATTTTAGGACACATGTAATCACTCCAAAACCAGGTTTCAAAAAGAACATTTTACAACGAAATCTTGATAAAAAAACAAACTTAAACCTCACTTCGGGCACGTCCGTAGCAGTTGTAAAGCGGAGTCAAATGAGTTGAATATATACAGGAGCAAAGATTCGTGTAAATGCAGACACTGACGTCAATGGAGCCCAAAGTAATAATTTATGAGAAAGCAAATTACCGTTACAATCATTATATTGTTGCGGATTCTTTAATTAGTAATTACGTTTACATTGCACTTTAAAATATAATATCCTTTAAAAAATTATAATTTTTATTATAAAAACTGACATGCTTTCGGGGTTGGTAAATTAACAATTGATATTTATAATGTCACCAAAGGTCTCTTTAATAATTAACGTTTTCGGAGCGGTTTTTTGACAAATTCCCAAGCAAAACCGAATCGAATAAAACCCAAAAAATAATTTTTGAAAGTTAAATAAAATGTTAAAATCAAACGAAAGCTTGCAGAAACTGTTCATGTGTTCATACCATTCCACTGAAGCGTTATGAAGTTACTTGTACTTTAAAATGCATAGGTACGTCATCTGACTTTAAAAATTATTATTTTCGTCTTTTATTTGAGTTTTTCTTTATTTTCCAGGCGTTTTCATACTTTTTTTTATGAAGCTCTGAAAATGTTTATAATTTGTTATCCAGTCGGTTCAAACGCTAACTTAATTTTTTGTATAGATAAACATTTTCACAAGAAAACGGATTTATCACAATTTTTCTTGAAAGACAAGTAACGTTTTGGACACAGAAACACACACTTTATTTTGGTCTGTGACTGCTTGCTTCAATGTATAAATAATTCCTCTCAGTAAAGGTTATACAAGTAACATTCTTAAAAGTAATCTAAAAATTACATACAAACAAACAATATTTGTTTCAGAAATCTATTCTAACAATCAAGACAAAGTTATCTAAATTCAAATTTGGAAAGAAATTAATATGTTAATACAAAAAAATGCGTAGCCATTACAGTATTTACTCATAGAAATAAATAGAAATTGTGTTCATTTATTTTTACCAATTAATGTTACTCGTACAGTATTTATCTGGAATAAGTAACGGTTTTGGAAAAAACCTTAAAATTGACGAATCAACAACTGCTTTTGTAAATGAGTCAATAACTGTAACCCCTTAATCACATTTGTGTTTCTTCTTGAAGTACTTATTGATAATTGCGATATTTTTAAGCGGTTGTTCTGCTAGTGTAATAGAAAAACAATGAAAATGTTTATAAAGTATTTTAAGTAAATCCAATTATAGTAATTTGTTTAAACATCTATTACTAGAATCATAGAAGAGTGTAATTTCACAAACTTCTAGAGTTGTATTTTTCACATAACGTTTTGTGTTTTTAGCATTAAATGAGATTGTATTAATAATGAATTAAAATTTTAAATAAATAATAATCGTGTGTTATTGTAATAACTACCAAACCAGTAAAAAAAAGAATTGGCGGTTTTAAAAATCCACCTCGGAAATGTTTAAACTCACTGTGTTGTTAATTGTCCTTATTTTATGTATCCTGGTAAGATATTTGTTCTATTCTTGTTTTTTTAAATAGAGTTTAGAATAGAAGTGCAACTTTCACAAAAACGAGCAGTTTTTTTAAAATGATTAGACCACGACATAAGTTCGTGACGACCATGACACAACTGGAATTTTAAGAGAAATACAGAAAAGTGCTTCGAGGTAGTTGAACAAGATTATTCAAGTTACATAAGTTATTCAGTAGAAGCTTCATCCCGTGTGAGGAAGTTTAGATGGTGGAAGAGTGTCTAAAATACAAAAATATAAAGAAAACTCTTAACGGCACACACCATCATCTACATTTTTTGAGGATGAAATAGATAAAGAAGCGTTGTCCCTTAAAATCGGACCATGTGATACGTATAGTAAAGTCGGTGGAATAATTTGATTTATAATAAATACTCTTCTACAGCAATTAACGGCGCTAGTAAGCTGTCGGTATCCCCAATTCCATTAGATGCTTGTTCAATATCAAGAAACGTAAACGAAATTATATTAAAATAATTAAAATTACAAATAAAACTTTTCAGCACTAATACGAATACGTCGAATCTAAATAATAATGTCAATATTTGTCAAACAAAAAAAAAAGAAAACAAAAAACAATTTATTTAGACGATCACACGCAATCAGGTTTGAAACTTTTAAAACACTCGGCCCATTTGAACTCTACTAGATTTCAACACAAAAAGAGGTGTTACATTTCAATCTGACGTTGGTATACAAAGTTTATGTACCGACCGACGTACCACATTTCTGTTAGCTAGCCGCAAAGAAGTGACATTGTTGGAATCATGATGTAACTGGACCACACGACCAAGCTGCCATTGAAAAAGGGGGAACGTCCTCTTCTTGCAGTAAAACTATTGAATCGATTTTCAATAACTCTGGCAATTTTTGGAATCATTTGCCTTTACTGATATTTATGAACAACTTCACGACTTCATCTTTTCTAAAAGTGTTGATATAACTGTTGTGCTCTTCGATATGCGGATAAGCGATTTGGCAAGGTTTGGGTTAAATCATCGTCAGGAATGGAAGTCATAGGACGACCAATTAAAAAATGACCGGGCGATAAAGAAATAAGTACGTCAGGTTGAGAAGAAACATAAAGTAACGGCTTTGAATTTAAAACTGTTTCAATCATAGTCAAAGCAGTATACAATGCTTCAAAAGTTAAATTCGCGTTACCCAGTACACGCCTCAAATGTAATTTAACGGATTTCACCAAACTTTCCCAAAGACCACCTTCATGAGGTGCTCTAGGATTAATAAAACTCCATTGTATACCTTTAGAGTGAAGAAAGTTAATAATTTTGCTATGAGACCCTTCCTCATGCAAAACCTGGAACAAAGTGTCTAATTTTGCTTTGGCGCCACGAAAATTCGTAGCATTATCGCTAGACACAGACGCAGGTAAACCTCTGCAATAAATATAACGTTTTAATACATTTAAAAAGCATTCGAAGATAAAGAAGTTACTAAATTTAAATGAATGGCACAAGTGACCATGCACACAAACACACATATGTAACTTTTTAAACTACGAGCTCCTCTAGTAGTCTAATCCAACATTATAAAATGAATAATTTAAATTCAGTCGCTTACCGGGTAAGTCTGCTATTAAAGATGCCTAATACGCGGATTTACTCTAAAGCAATTTGTACAATTGTTAATAATTTCTTTTACGTAACTTAGTCCTCCAATAAGCCAAAATCGTTCTCTAATAGACTACAGAAGATGTTGAGCTCCACAATCAACTGATTCAATGTGATATTTTTATTATTATTTATTTTTTATTATTAAGGCTCAAATGGAGAAACGTCACTCACCTTTAAATTGAGTGAAGGGAGCACTCAAATTAAGCAACTCTATCAATTTGCAAATGGAAAGTCACTTAATTTGTGTGTGCCTTCACTCAATTTACAGTGAGTGACGTTTCTCAATTTGGGCCTAAATCTGTCAGTTTATGACGTTTAGGTAGTATTAAAGAATATTTTCCTCAAAAGAAAAAGACGATAAAGAAAGTCGACCCCCTACTCGAAGACACTCGTCTTTATCTAAAAGGATTAAGTGCTCTAATACGTAGAGATTTCATAACATTTCCAACTTTAATAGATTTAATTTGATTTTAAACAAGATTTTGACACAATTTTACTAAGGTCATTAGTGAAAATTTTAATTCAGTTACAGCGAGCATTTAAATTTATTTGAATTGCAACAATTTGAAATAAATCTTAAAATATAAGCAAAAACTCTTTGAAGTTTGGTTAATGTAGTATACCTTCCACAAATACCATAGATAAATTCATTCTTGCTAGAAATAAAATTGAGATGTGTTGCAGAAGTTTTAAGTTCCTCAACCTCTTCAGGTGCACTAACTAATAGCTCAGTGTCTAAAAAAACTTAGGACCATGAAACTAGATCAGCAGGATTGTTACTAGTAGAAACATGACGGCAATCTTGAATGTTAGTGAACTTGTGAATCGTAACCACACGATTTGCTACAAACGTCTTATATTTATTGGGAGTAGAATTAATCCAGTTTAAAACTAATGTAGAGTTTGTCCACAAAAAATCTTGTTAATGTTAAAATTAAAAATCTGAACAACCTTTGAACACCATTCCGCCAATAATAGTGCGTAGCGCAATTCTAAGCGGGGAATAGAGATTTTGACAGTAAAATATTTGAAAAAATCTTTCTGTCGAAAATTTGACATCTTAAGAAAAAGCAGCAACCGTAGACAACGCTGCTGGCATCGCAAAAACCATGTAATTAAATTTCTAACCATTGCGATGAAATGAAGCAACGCCTTACTTTCATATTATTTAAATCGGTTAACTGACTTTTAAAGTCCATTCATTTTGGAACAATTAAGATCAGTTTTCCATAAAGCTTGCATCATCAATTTCCTTTGTAGTACAAGAAGCGAAAAAAGACTTAAAGGATCAAAAACATTTGCTATAACAGATAGCAATTCTCTTTTTGTGGGAACACTTTCAACCTCTGGAATCTCAATTTTACAAAATAAACAATCTTTCTCTGAATCCCAATGCAAGCTTAATGTTTTTGAATGAGACCGCTTCCCTAAATGAACATTAGCGTATTTTACTTCTGATATTTATCAGAAAAATCAAGAACTTCAAGTTTGTTAGATAAGAAACCCCACAGTTGTGAACATTGAAAATACTTCTTTCTTTAGGCGAATGGCATTTTCAACTGATGTTGAAAAAAAATGATCGTCTATATAAAAGTGTTTCGATATTATCTCTGATGCTTCAGGAAATGTGTTTTTTTTTTATTTCAGCACGATAAAGAAGACATCGAGTAGCCAGAAAGCTGTCGGACGCAGTGCCGTAGGTAAGCGTATTTAAACGAGTTTTCATTATTTTTTCTCCAAACAATGTGCTGAAATCTTCTAAAACTAGAATATATACATACATAAATCATGCGATACATCTTTTCTATATCACCACAAACTGCTACTTCATATGTGCGGACGCATTATAAAATGTCAAGTAAATTATCTTGGACTTGACATCCCACCAGTTGACAATCATTAACAGAAACTCCAGTGCCAGTCTTAACACTGATGATGATTGCTTTAATACAGCGTGATGGGGTAAAAATTGAGGTGGTATTGTACCAATATTAACAAACTCATCTGCAGTTTTAACAAATGAATTAGTATTAGAAAAACATTCATCTTTAGTAATTTTGGTCATGTGTCATTTCGTAATCAGACATAAATTTACAATATTCCTTATGGAGTTTACGATTACTAAAAAGACGTTTTTCCAGATGCATGAAGCGTGCTTTTACAATACTTAGAGAATCCCCTAATTGCCTCAATTTGGAATTATATGGAATTCACACTGAAAAATGCCCAGTAAGAAATTGTTGTTCACTGAACTTTTCTAGTGACGAAAGCAAAGTAATTTTGAAACTGGTTTAGGATTATCTAAACCAAAAACTTAGATAAAGTTTTATGTAATTCAAGATTAGATTCAATTATTTCACTCACTAAATGACAGGAAATTGTTAATTCGCTAAGATTATCAACTTCCGTGAGTTTGCGTTTAATCATATTCTTAGGTAAATTCCCAGAAACGACCCACTCTAATAATGTATTTTGCAAGGTAGACATGGTTTGACCTATAGATATCGTGTCAGGTAATAACAATTTATAAAAAATGGAAAAGCCAGTTAATACATTTATGTCTCCGGGCTCATGGTAAGAGTCATCCGCAAGACGTAAATTAGGCGGTATATTAAAAAAATCTCTTTCAAAACTCACTCTGGGCAATATATCCGTTATAGTAGGGACGATTAAACAATCGATATTTGCATTGAATCAACAAACAAATCAACAAACCTTGAACAGTACAATATTTATCATCATTAACTAAATTAACCTTAACAGTAGACAACAAAAAGTTTAGAACATCTTGAAAATCCACAAAATAGAGGTTTAGTGTTACTAGCAACAGATGTGCTGCTATCTTTAAAATCTAAAGAAACATCTCAAGAATTGGAAGAAGTTTCATTGCCAATATTGAAATTATTGGGATCAATACGAGTTTAAAACAAAGTAAACAGTTATGACGGCCTTTACAAATTTTACAATTCAAAGTAGAAGAACATTCGGGTTTGTTGCTGTGACTCAAACAAACAGTGCAAGTTTTAAACAACCTCACTTTATTAAAACGTTCTCTCGGAGTCAAAGCTAAGAACAAAGGACAATGAATAAAGAAGTGTTCTTTCTTGCAAAGAATACAAAAAGTATGAGATTGTGCCAAAGTGTAAGAAAGATTTTTGGATTTAGATGTAAACCCTTTATCTCCAGATCGTAACTTGTCTAAGTTCTTTGACGGATTTAAAACATTACCGCAAATTTCTTCAACAATGTTACACCTATTTGGCAGAAACATTGAGATATCGTCTAATAAAGAAATTGTTTTTAAAAACAATCGAGCAAATTCTTCAGCAGTACGACTGTCAATTTTTGATTTAGTTATGTAAGCTAGCACTGTGTTTTTATATTCAACTGGAGTTATTTTTTCATTCTCAATTACTCTAATACGAGTAATAAAATTATCATAAAATGACCTCAATTGTGACTCTTTTGTCTATTTAGGAGAATCTAACAATAAATCAATGTGACTAAATATGAGAGATTTTTTATTGTCATATCGTTCTTTTAATAATTCAATAGCAATTTGATAGTTAACTTCAGTTGCTTTCAGTTTGCCAAGGATCTGCTTAGCCGAACCAGTCAAGCAGTTTTTTAAGTACAAAAATTTTTGTGTGTCATTTAAGTTTTCTTTATTACTCACCAAGGCTTCGAATACTTCAAAAAAATTACGGAAAGCTTGTTAAGTTCCATCGAAATTTGGAAGTGATGTAACAGGAAGTTTTACCCTGCCTTGTTCACGTGAGAAAATTGCATCGAGTGAATTATTTGAAGGATTTCCGCACTGACCTTTAATTGCGTATAATCACGCCTGAATAGGGTATTTTAAAAAAATTAATATGCCTTTTTTTTAAATTTTATTTAATAAAACTATTTATTTAGAATTTATTGTATTAAAAATTGGAATTTTTTATCTACTGGTTGGATCAATAAATTAAATTGAAATTTGAATATTTACATTACGCGCGAGAACGATTTTGATTGGTGACCGAGGTCAAGTCGCGCTGTGACGTCACCATTGCTATAGTATACGATATACTGCAGTTCCCGCCACATCTGTCTAGAGTATTAAAGTTTTGTACTCTTTATTTTTACTGCAATTTTACAAGTTACCATGCCAAATAAGTTAGAAACAGGCTTCGTGAAAACCGATTCTACTAATTTACCCAAAGTGCGTGTGTTTATGATATGGGATTTTTTAATGAAAAGTAAAAAACACAACATTTCGGGGTTAAGGGAACAGTGTAAATTTTATACAAATTGTAATTAAAATAGAATGATTTTATTTGTTTCTACATCAAATTTGGATATAATTGTAATATTCTCTGATTGATATTATGGAGATTCTGCAATAAGTTTAAGTGTAAAATTAAATTATTAATTATTATAATAATATATTTATATAATATAATTCAGCAAACCGGCGAACTCCGTTTCGCCACCAGATGGCTTCATTTTATGTAACATTTCGTTTGGTGATTAAAAGAAGAAGAAAAATTTTTTTTGTTTTATATTTGAAAAGGAAAAATTTTATTTTATTTTCACAACAGTAATGAATTCATTTCGATTACAAAAATGAAGTGTTATTTAGTTAAACTTCTCTAAGTAAATGAAAGTGAATTCAAAGTAAATACTGAATCGAAGTTTTATACGTGTCCGCAAATTATCCGTTTCATTGAAGTGCACTTTGGTAAACCATATTTTTGTTTTGATCTGACGTTAACACAAACAAAGCGGATGGTTTCCCAACTCGTGAACACGCAACGTATAACTGCCCATGTGAAAAACAATGATTTTCTAAATTTATCCCGCAAACACTAAGCGATTGGCCTTCCGACTTGTTAATTGTCATTGCTACAGTGACTTTATTCGGACAGTGGCGACACGAGGCCTCTAAGCTCCGCCCATCCACCATGATGTGTCGAGATTTGAACATCTTATTCTATGCAAAAATCAAGTTTAAGTCTCTCATTTATGGAATATCAGCAAATTTGTCAATTAGTTTTTATTTTTGGTGGTCTTAATAGTGTACTTTGAGTTAACCAACAATTAATGAGTAAAACTGATCATAGTTAAATAAGTACAAACAAACAAACAAGGTTTGAAAACATGTTGGAAAGTTTAAAGTTAATTGTTATTAATTAAACTAATTAAGTGTGAATAAGGTTTCAAAACAAGTTGTTTCGAGTGAATTGTAAAGCATTAAAACAAGAAAAATATTTTTATACACCAATTTTTATTAGAACACAGTCTACAAGGAATGTCCAGCAATAGATTTACTGGCGTAGCTCCTTTTGCTCGCTTCGAAATTTTTTCGATTGGATTTTTAATCGAAACATTACAAAACGAGTAATAATTTTATTTTTAAGATTGTGGCAATCTGGGATTGAAAATTCAAGTTCTTTCATTTTTTAATATAAAATTCTTTGTGATTAATTTGTTGATCTTTTAGATGCTGGAGATATTGTCGGAAAATCGATTCCATTTCCAAAAGAAACAAAACGTAACTTCATTACAGAAGAAAAGTGTATTTTCTTTAAACCGCTTGGTGAGAGCAAATTTGTGAAACTTGCATAAACTGGTGTCTTAGAGCCAACCGCACTCACACAAGAGTCACAATATTTTGATGTCTTTTGAATGCTTGAAATTATATATCCACAAATGTTGTACAATGTATTTAATTCACTGTTGTTTAAATTCAGTGTTTGTGGTGGCAAAGCTATAATCACTGTAGAAGCATTCGATGTAGGTGCTGTAGATGCTGTTGCAATTACATCTAAAAATCCGGATAAAATCTCTCTCATCTTCTTCATAGCTTCCACGGACGGCATGCTTTAAATACTGTGACACACAAATTAATTTCAAATTATTCTTCACCTGCAGAGCGTTCGAACAATTTGTTTGCTCCGCAAAACAGAAAATAAATTTTTCAGGCAATCTTGAGAAAAACGACTTGTTAATACGTATTGATAATTTCTCCTCCAATAAATCCTCTTGTAATTTAAGAATAGATTTAGTCGAAATTAGCACACCTGTTTGTGAAGGTTTCCATACTTGCTTTGTTCCAACTTTTATTCCTCTAAAAAGATCCATAAAATCTTTTAAAAATGTTATAGTTTTTATGTAAACCGGTTCGTTGATTTTGCTTATAGCAGCTGATGGGTGACGGGACGTCATCAAGTAAAACCATCTTTCGACCTGCTCTAAAACCAGGCCGTGGTCAGGTAATCTGGACGATTAAGTTCAGTTGCCAGAAACTTTAGTGCGCTGCACACTGTATGGTTAATTACATTAGTTGATGTAGACACCTTCATTTTATTAAAATGTGTGGGAAGCAAATCATCCTCTGTTAATTTGGGAGCCAATTTAAAAGAATGTGTTTTCTGATGGTCAATGAGATCATTAATATGTTGTGCTGAGACTATATTGGTTGGCAAACCATGTTTTATTGAAGTTGCTTCTGGAAGTTCAACTATTTTATTTGTAATCAACATTGACTTAATATTTTTAAAAAGATGCGGAGTATCAGCCATGAAGTAAATGTCTCTATTTTGTGAAAAATGAGAAGTTTTATACCTAATTTCAGTGTGCCTTCCTGCCCGATGTCTACAGTTCGCCATAAGCCTTGGTTAAGTGAACCCATATCTGATGTAATGCTTAATACATTTAAATTAAGATTCACTGATTTTGAAACAATTGTTTGGATGATGTCTTTAAGGACACGTCCATTTACAGAATCCCTGTAAAATAATATGCTACTACTTGCTTCCATCTTAGTGTAATCCCTGCTATCATGAATACTAGAACATGTGTAGCAGGACCCTCGTGTTCAGGCAAAGTAGTTTCCCAAAATATTTCTGCAATGAAATGTCGTATGTGCTGCCAGCTGTTATGGCCATTTCATCTAGGAAGAGCACACAATCTTTGTCAAAAGTTTGGAATGAATCAACTTTAATCTTTAAGAACTCAAAACTTCATCAAGAATGCCGCTATCAAATCGAAGTCCTTGTAACCTTCGTTGCAGTGTTCGCACAGATGGCAATGGTTGTCCTTGCCTCAAAAGTTCCTCATATCCACTGCCACCACAACTGAATTTCAATTTCAAAGCTTTCATGATCGTCATATTTGACCACTTTAAAAACTTTGTTGATTTTCCTTGAGATCTTCGGGTTAGCATCTCAATTTGATCAGTAGTGCATATCTGCTTTAGTAAAACTTTTCCACTGGGTCCAATAGATTTGCTTTTTAATGTCTTCAACTGATTATTGCTGTTTCTAAGAAGAGAACGATATTTATGGTTTTTTGCATTTGTTTGACAAAGCGTTTTTCATACTCTAGCAATTTTCGTTTTAAATCTTTTTGGACATTCCAGGAAAGTTTCCTAAACCTACACTTTCTACTGCTTCGCTAGAAGAAAGATCAATACTTTCTTGAAGTTGTGACGTAGATGGCCGCTCTGCTACTTCTCTAGGTATTTCTGTAGGTATCTCCATTACGTTCTCCCTCTCCACAGTTAATGTTGTTGCAATGGAAAATTCACCTAAAATGAAGTCTTTTGTAAACTTTTATTTTATTAACTTGTCCTAATTAAATTAATGAGACAGTAATCAATTCGTACACTAATTCCCGGTTGACCAACTAAAAACAGAGGGTTGAATCGGGATAGACTGTAAATCAAAACTATGGTTCACTATTCAAAAACTGTTTGTTAATGGACTTCTTTACCAACAAAAAATTAATCAACTGTTTAATTGTGATAGATAGTTTTGTGTTTTCATTTGATTTGAAGTTTGATAAAGTTATTTCCTTTAAAAATTATTAGTGCAACCATAGTTTAAAAAATTCGGAGGATTTTGATAAATTTGTCGATCATCGATTATTCAATCGACTGTTGGTGCAACCCGGCATTAATATGATTTATACTAACTTGACAAATCTGTTGAGAGCAAACTATTCAAAGGTGGTCGCTTTTTCAATACCCTTCTGGGAATAATAGGCTTAGAAAAAACAAATATTGTAGGAATAGCATTGGCTTTTAATTTCCTAGTTCCATCTTCTCGTGTAGTTTCCCACATTTCTTGGGCAAAATGTACCTATAAATATTTTAAATCAGTATAAAATATGCAAGAAAGCATTAACAAACTTACTTCACATAAACATGAATAATCTGTTGGGGTCCAATTATCTCTTCTTGTTTTAGCTGCCCATTCTTTCCTTCGTGTAGGATCTTTTGGAAATCGCTTCAGTAAAAAGCCCTTGTCAGATGAGTTACTACAACCGATAGCAGCACAACCTGGCATTATGTACGTGCCTATAAAATGCAAACTATATAAGCAACTAAAGTTTCTGTACTGTTTACTAAGTGTACTAACTGAATTTTAATTGAAGAGACGTTTAGGTACATGTAAAAATTTTTACCGTGTTAATTTGAGCAGTGTGTGAACGCTCGCGAAAATGTAAATGTAAAGTAGAAATTTAAGTTATTATGTGTTGTAAACTGTAAGTTTCAATAACACCTAAAATTAGTTACAAAACACTCAAAACATATAAAAATAACACGAAAACTTTTACAAATTGACTAAAACACGAGTAAACAAATGTAGCATTCAATGCAAGGTCGACACTTAATGGCGGATTGTCCCACGTGACTGGAGTAGCCAATGAAAAATTGAACATCGTCGTGTCGCCACTGTCCGAATAAAGCCACTGTAGTTAAAACTATAGACTAGTATTAGTATTATAATCAATGCTAGTATTATCAACTTTATAATCAATGGTATTATAAATAAATTTAAAAATAGAACAATCTACCTACACATAACATTTTAATAGGCAGCTGTAATAATAATAATAATAATGTCAAATAATTATTTTGGGCATTTGGTACCCATAATGGGCGGCTATTTTTAAAATCCTGGCAGAAAGGTATAAAATGCAAAAACTAATAACTAAAATGATCACTAGGAAACAAGCCTCGGATACAAATTCACCAGGAACACGGACTGACCCTGGTGAATTAAGATTGCAGTCCACTTCAAGAGCTGGGAATAGCAGCAGCTCTAGGATTAACGGAAATAGGAGTCGTAGGCAGTCAGTATCGGCCTCCTCTGCTAATTCACAAGAGTCTGCACAAGAACCACAGATTTAAACCAGAAGTAACGCCGCAACACAACTTAGTGTAGCTGCTGTACCTGGTACACTGACTAACAAACGTACAAAATGGACTAATGAAATGAATAGAACCGTTGTACATGCATACATGACAATAACTAATCTAGAGATAGATAAAACAGGATTTAGGAAGAAACTTCATGAACTTTTCAAAGCAAAATAATTTTACTGAACAAAAATAGCTGGACAGCTTAGGGCAATTATAAATAACAAATATGTACCAGATTTAATAATACAACAAATCAAAAACCAAGTCGAAATAGAAATTACTGGAACACGGAATGACAAGAATGATACACAACATGATTGTTCTACCGACAATCACATTCAAACTGAAAACCTAAAAGAGGGAAATCAAAGCAATGAAAATAATGAAACAGAACTGGAAGACACTCTGAAAGATAAACTACAAGAGACATTTACAAAATACATAGGAACAGACCCAACCTGTAGACCCAGTTTACCCAAACACAACTCGTCAAAAAAGCTTTATAACATAACGAACATACTAAATAAAGTCATGCCTCAGTTTTTGTCTGAATCCATGACATTTGAAGAACTACAGACTGTGTTATATTGTGGCACATACACAGTAACTAAAGCAATGGGGAAGAAGATAATCGAAGATACATCAACACCGACACAAAACACACAAAGAAAAGCTGCATGGATGATTCGTCTTGAGAAAAGAATTGAGAATATAAGATCAGATTTAAACAGAATGACTAACTACCAAAACGGAAAAGATCCAGAAGACTAAACAATCATGTAAACCAAATCAGACATAAATACAAAATTCATACAAAACATAAAGCAGACAACAACACCATACCAGAAGTGATCGATACAATCAAACAAAAGTTGTCATCATTGAACAAATGCTTAAAAAGATACAGGAAAACAACAACAAGAAAACAGCACAATAACCAATTCACTAACAACCAAAAACGGTTTTATGACAATTTAACAAAAAAACAAGTCTAATGAAGGCAATCGCGTGCCAAATAAAAGTGAAATGGAAAACTACTGGAAAGCGTTATGGTCAAAAGAAGAGAAACTTAATGCCACAGCAAGATGGATTAGAGAAGAAGAGGACAACGTAGTCAATACAACAACAAAAGATCAAGGAAGCAAACACATAACTGGAAAGCTACTGGAAATGATAACATCCACAATTTCTACCTCAAATACTTTACTTGCACACACAATTACCTGGCAGCGGCATTTAATAAATTCATCGAACACCCTAACACAATACCATCATACATGACAACTGGCATAACATACCTAAAGCCTAAAGACAACGACACTAAAACCCCTCAAAATACAGACCCATAACATGTTTACCAACACTTTATAAATGCTTTACATCCATCATTGCCAACAGAATTTACGAACATTGTACAGATAACCAAATTCTAACAGATGAACAAAACTGGTGTATTAAACAATCAAGAGGGTGCAAAGAACAACTAATCACAGACATGGTAGTAACTGAACAAAGCATAAAACAAAAAAAGAATCTGTACACAGCATACATTGACTATAGAAAAGCATATGACTCCGTACCTCATAGCTGGCTGGCAAAAATATTAGATATCTATAAGATAGACCCTAAGATAAAATACGTACTAAAAAAATTACTCACTAAATGGAAAACAAAATTGGTCACCAACGAAAACAATAAAACAGTGGAAACAAACTACATTGATATTAAACGCGGAATATTTCAAGGAGATGCGTTGAGCCCGTAGTGGTTTTGTCTATAATCAATCCTCTATCAAACATCTTAAAAGAACGACATTAGGAGCACAGATAATACACCAGAAGGAAGTTAAATACACTCTATCACACCTTCTGTATATGGATGATATTAAACTTTATTCAAGAAATGAGAGAGACCTCAACTCACACATTCTCCAAAGACATAGAAATGGAATTTGGACTAGATAAATGTAAAACACAAACCATACAGAAAGGTATCCAACAAACAAGCAGAGTAGAAAGTAACAATATACCACCAATAGAACCTATAGATGAAAATGATGTATACAAATATTTAGGAGTGTTACAAAGAAAAATAACAAAGAACAATCTGGCATACTATAAAGCAATCACAGAGGCAGATAAATACACAACAGTACAATTAAGTAACACCAAAAAGAGGAAACAATCTACACAGATGAACAGAAAATCACAAAATGGAAACAAAAAGCCCTACATGGAAGGTAAGCCAACAATATGTGGACAAAGTAAGCGTCTTACAACTGGCTAATTCATGGGGATCTGTATCCGGAAACGGAAGGTTTTATGTTAGCCATACAAGATCAAGTGATTAAAACGAATAACTATAAGAAATATGTTCTAAAAGAGAACATCGTGACAGACCTCTGTAGAAAATGTAAAAAAGCTAGTGAGACGATCCATCATGTAATAGGAGGCTGTCAGACAATAGCACAAAAAGAATATAAACATAGGCATGTCCTCCACCAAGAATTGGCTCTCAAATACAACCTGACAAAAGAGAAGAAAAGATACTTCCAATATGAACCCAACAACATCCTTGAAAGTGATGATTATGAAATATATTGGGACAGAAGCATAATAACTGATAAGAACATTACACACAACCGACCTGACATTACCCTTTGGAAGAAAAAGAGAAAGAAATAATACTGATAGATATAGCAGTGACAAACGATACCAATTTGGAAAAAACATATAATGAAAAGATTAGTAAATATATATAAATCTAAGCTTCGAAGTCAAAGACCAATGGAAAGTTGAAAAAGTTAGAATCATCCCCATTATAATATCTAACATGGGAACAATCCCCAAATCTCTATTTAGATCACTAAAAAAACTAGAGGTGAAGCCGTACATTTTCAAACAATGCAAAAAGCAGTAATCCTTAACACCTGTCATATAGTACGTAGATTCCTATATTCTGAATAATAGAAAAGAGATAAACATTTAGGTTACGACAGTACACTCATGAAATTTAAAACTTGGACACCACAATTTCTGTAAACAAAAGTTTGCACATTGTGAAGCGGGCTTAAGGGTATCATTTACAATTCTAACAGCAGGTAGTCTCAGCAGGGGTTATCTTATAGAAGGACTGTAGAATGAATCATTACACTAAGCACGTTTTAGAAAATAGGTAATTTACGTTGCTTACTTAATTTTTTCTTTAAAGAATATATTTGAAGGTATCGCTAATTAAACACCATAGCTCGATTAATTATCGAATCAAAATTTTGTTTAGGAAATGTTTACAAAATAAAATTAGAAATAATTTTGATTTAAAAACGTCTACAAGCAATAACTTTTAAATTAAATCAAAAACTAAACATGGTTATTTGGGTTGACTGATTATTACTTATTTTTAAATAAATCTAACCTACTAATTATTGTAAGTTATTAAAAAAATCATTAAACTCTCTATTCATAATATTTAGTCCTTACAAAATGTATATTTTATGACGTTTCATTTTTTTCTGTAGTTAATATAAAAGTGAAAATAAAAACTAAGGCAATTCTTATTGTCAACGTATATATTTAGTTTTTGACAAGAATTTATTACATAATTATAATTAAGATACCAAGTTATAGTTTAAAATTAAATGAAAACGTTTTTTTTAAATAAAGGTATTACTATATAAATAAATATAAGAAATCAATAATGGGTGTGACCTCCATTATTATTGATACATTCTTGGAGGCGTCTGCTCATTGACGCTATCAAGGTATCAATATAATTAATATTAATCGTTTCCCATGCGGTATCAATGGCTGCAATTAGTGCATTACGGTTTACTGGTATAAAATTTGGCCCTTGTTGTCTTCGGATAACAGCAAGTATTCGAGCCCAAACATTTTCGATAATGTTAAAATCTGGGCTTTTGCTGGCCAGGGTAACAGCTCCAAGTTATTGCTTGTATCCAGTTGCGCACAGACCTGCAATATATTGTTTAACGAGAGTAATTACGGCACGAACAGAAGAGCGATGGAATGCCATAATGGAACGAGTTGAACAATAGACCTACTGGATTCCCCATATTAGACTATACAATTTAAAAAGTCGAATAAAAAACTTTCTAATCAAAGAAAATTAACTTTTTAATCGACTAATATGTAGCTTATTCTGTGGGATTTATGACTAAAGTAAATAACAATTCCGCAACAATTCTGGAGCTGAAGGAGCAGATTCTCAAAATGAAAAAACTGAGTTATGAAAATTATGTAAAAACGCAAATTAGTCTAAGTTCAAACCCAATAAATTTTTGGCAAAACATTAGAAAATTTAAAAAAAAGAAGAAGAACTTTGTCGATGACATAGATATAGAATTATGGCAAAACATTACAAACAATTTTATACTACGCAGTTAATTAAGGATACATTATTTCTGGATGCAAGGCACCCTTATTTGGATCAACGCATTACAAAACAGGAAATATATCAAGTTCTTAAAGATTCCAAAACGCCAAAGCTACAGGACCAGATGCCATCCCAAATGAATTTTTCAAGCATATGCCAATAAGCGCCATTGAATTTATGGAATCGTTATTTAACAATATATTTGAATCATCAAACATGCCAGAATCTTGGTGCAAAATTAAAATGTTTCATTTAAATAAAGGCGGTGATCGTAATACTCTAGAAAACTACAGAGGAATAGCAATCATAAATCATATAACAAAGTTATTTACACAGATTTTGTACAATAGATTATACAAATTTTCTGAAAGCTGTAATCTTCTGCCAGAATGTCAATCGGGTTTTAGGAGAAACAGAAGCTGTGAAGAGAACGTGTTTGTACTGAATACTGTAATAAACAACTCAATCCGACTGAAACGACGAAAAGTCTATGCTCTTTTTGTGGATTTTAAGAAGGCTTTCGATAGCGTTAACCACGCCGTTTTATGGCAAAAATTATACAGCATCGGAATAAGTACCAAATATATTCGCATATTGCAGTCACTCTACAGCCAGGCGCATTTAATTATTGAATGAGTAAGCAAAGAGTCTGAAGAAATAAAAATTACTAAAGGAGTTCTTCAAGGAGATCATCTAAGCCCTCTTCTATTCTCTTGGCTAATAAATGACATCGAAATATTTTTTCGTACGAAAGGAGTCATCGGGATCCCACTGGACAGTCATACAAATGTCGTAATGTTGTTGTACGCTGATGATCTCGTTATTTTTGCAGATAGTCCTGTTAAATTGCGTCAGAGTTTAACACTTTTAAGCACATATAGCGATTTCTTATGCTTAGAAGTAAACACGAATAAAACAAAGATAGTAATTTTTAGGCAAGGTAACAGAATAAAAATACGACTCATTTTTTGTTAGGAAGTTCCAGTCGAAATTATCAACATGTATAGATATTTAGGTGTAACTTTTAACTTTAACAGAAAGTTTGGAAAAGCATGTGAAGAAAGAATTCAAAAAGCTCGTGTTACACAAGCAGTATTACTAGACACTATTCGAAAACTGAAAATAACCAAATGGCATGAATTGATTCAAATGTTTGAAATAATAGTAATACCAAATTTAACGTATTGTGGAAGTATTTGGGAATTAATTATACTAACGAAATTGAAGTCATTCAAACCACTTTTTTTAAAAATTTGTTTTATTTACAAAAATCAACTCCAGGTTACGTCATAAGAACAGAATTAAAACGAATAAGATTGTCGTATTATATATTGAAATGTGCTTTACAATTTTTGAAAAGAGTATCTGTACAAAACAACAATAGACTGCCTGCCATTGCTTTCAAGAGACTGCTACAGTTACAAGAAAATAATGAACTAACTAATTATACAAGTTCGAAATTTAACTATGTATCTCAAGTATATTCTTTTATCTGTAGTTTCTGTAACTTCAAAATAAAATTAAATAAGATAGATCAGCAACTAATCGATATAGTTCTTTGAAACTTTCGCACAAATGACATTACGACGACTGGAATAAAATTTTACTTAGCATCTACACACCGATGTACAAACACCTTTTTGCTGGCAACCCACTTGATTACACAAATGCTCTTACATTACTAGCATGCTATCAATGGAAAATAAGCGAACAATGATTCAAATGAGACTGGGAAATCAGAGGACAATAAAAATATTTACCCGTTTGTCTACGCATAAAATCCTTGTCAATACTAAGTGTTCGCTGTGCAATACGGATAACTTGGAAACCCTCTCACATGTTTTGTTGTCATGTCCAATCTACTGTCATATACGAAGCAAGTATTTAACTGACTCTGAGAAAACTTGCGATATCGAAATCCTAATTCAAAATAACGATAAAAAATGTATCATACGATATAATAACTGCATAAGAAAATGTTTAAGTTTAAGATCTTTTTTATTACAAGAATAATTGATATCTTTTTTTTATTATTATTGTTCACAATTATATTTTACTTTATTCTAATATTGTTTATAGTGACTTTTCAAATTTGGCGTGTAGACTCTTTGTTTTTGTACTTGTAATGTACGAAAGAACAATAAACTTATTATTATTATTATTATTATTATTAATCAAGATTGGATTAAACAAAAGTTTCCTGATTTTAAGTGAAATGTATTTAGCGAACTTTTGACTAGTTTTAACTAATATTCAAAGTTATTACTAGTTTTAACTAAAATCTAAAAATGCACACCAGTAAATTCCAGTTTTAACTAAGTAATTCTAGTTTCAACAAGGGCACCTAGTGCAAACACACTAGTTTCAACTAGTGTAAACGCGTTCTTACTGAGAACGGGTTTTAACTGTAATATATGTATATATAACGTATTCTAAGATTCTTTTCGCCATTATCATTTTGACGTTGCAGGTCATTTCTAAGTATGTTTAAGAAAGTCCACTGTTGAGGAGTCTGGTCATTGGAAATTTTAATCATACCTGTACAAAGTTTAATTCTACTTTTTAACACATAAAGGGCATCATTCGTTTCCGGCATATTATAAAAATGATAATGTTTTTACTTGTTCGTTGCCGTTCATAAATTTCGTTAACAACATTTTCACAGTTTAAAGCACTTTGTACATCATTATCTTTGTTTTGACCTTTGTGGTTGCATAGTTCGGATTCCAAAGACATAACCGAGTTAGTAAGTTCTTTAATCATTAATTTTAATTCGGTAAGTTCATTTAATTTGTTAACGCATTTGTTGCAATGCACTTTTACGCACCTGGTTTTATAATCCAGTGCAAGTTATGTATAATAGCCTTTACTATTTTATGTATTCAGCAATAGATAAATAGTAGACAGATTTATCTAGTGCTGATGCACATCCTATAGAACAATAGTTACTGTATTTTTAATTGTAATATTCATTCATATGAATTATCTTAGTTTCAGTTTATATTTGTCTTCTGTAGAAGCAACACTAATTGAACTCCGTCAAATGTAATATTGTTTAATAAATTACAACTTTTTAAAACGACTTTTGACGTTAAAATAACAAAATTGGCGCAGTCGGTAGGATTGTGAAGAAATTAGGCCTTCGAAAATCAAGTACCCTAATTTTCGTGTGTTTCAACACTTTGTCGCAAAGAAGACCTACATCCTAAACCCATCGTTTCCAAACGGACAAACATCGCCGAAGTAGAAGTGTTGGTAGCAGGAACGACCAAGCTGAAGAAGGCATCCAACCCCAGTCGAGCCGTCGTAGGGACAAGCATCGCCCGTAGAAAGCTTGCTGGAAGCGGACTTCAAACCTGATCATCGGGATCAAGTGATCGAGCACAGATCAACCCCTTATTGGAAGATATGAAATTAATGTAAGTCGTCAAATTCGCATTTTATTTTTGTTACTGCATATTACTGCAAGTGAAAATAATAATTAAATTAAAACGCACGTACTAATATAATTATATGATTTAATTTTAAGTTCAGGTAGTTACAGACGAGTGACTGATTGGTGCAAACCTTATGTTTGCTTAATTTCCATTCTGAGTCTGTATCTATGCGTAGGAACCGTGGATAGGTTTTATGCCCTTACTAACATAAAAATAAATAAACTTTGAAAGTGGCAAATAAACATTAATTCTAATAAATGCCATATAGTGACAGTGACGACGAATTACTAATTAATAATTCAAATAATATTATAAGACAAGTTAATCTTACACCATCGCGTTTAAATTTTACGATGGAAAATCAAAATCAAGCTCAAAATGTAAACGGTTACCCACAAGGTTTCCATATGAGTATCTTAAATGAGATACCAATTTTTGATGGTAAACCTTCTGAATTAAGTGAATACATACGTTCTGTTGAAGACATTTTATCGCAATTTTGGCAAACTCAAACTCCAAATGCATATATTAATAAATTACTTTTATCCGCTGCTCGCAATCGTTTAAAAGGCGCAGCACTTGAAATTGTTACCGGTCATGTTTACGATTCATGGACCGCATTAAAAGAAGTTTTAATAAATAATTTTGGTGATCAAAGATCAGAATTAAATATTCAAATTGATATGACTAGATTAAGGCAACATCCAAAAGAAAGTCCCATTGATTTTTTAACAAAGTTCGTTCTTTACTTGCAACTTTAAATTCAAAAATCGCGTTAGGTAGTGAAGTTAGAGATGTAAAAGATTACAAAATAAATACAGCAAAACAATTAGGCTTAAAAGTTTTTATAAGTGGATTGTTGGAACCATTAGGTAGTTTTATAAGAAGTCGTTCTCCAAATTCGCTAGAACAGGCACTCACTTTTGTTAAAGATGAATTAGATATCAGATATTTTCAAAATACTAGCAAAAGTAATTTTCATGATTATTCTCAAGTTTCCTCACAAAATCACACTTTAAACCAAATCCCCAATTTAGTAATAATTACAAAAAAATTACAGTCAAAGTAATAATGATTTTTCAAATTACCCTAGACAAAATCAATTTATAAATTTTTCTAAACCGGCATATGAAAACTTTAATTTTAATCGACCACAACAGTCGCGCTCATTTAACTTGCAAAGACAGTCAACAGATGTTTTAGACCAAAACAAAATTTTAAACCTACTTTTAAACCAGAACCAATGCAAACCAGTACAATAAAGAAACGCCCCGCTTCACAACAATTACAAAGACAAATCCATCCAAATGTCAGACATACTAATTACATACAACCTTCAAATCAACCCAGAA
Source organism: Abscondita cerata (assembly GCA_030710515.1). NCBI lineage: Eukaryota > Metazoa > Arthropoda > Insecta > Coleoptera > Lampyridae > Abscondita > Abscondita cerata. The sequence goes on from JALBCR010004195.1 coordinate 27,788, forward strand.
ATTTTCAATCCCAAGAGTTATTTAATACAAATTTATTTGAAGCACCAGATGACCACGAAAATCATGTTGAAGAAGAAAATGACAATGTTTCAAATCCAGATTATTTCGAACCAGGCAATGACGTAAATTTTCGTTAACAGCCTCGGTCGAATCTTTTACAATTACCCCAAAATCAAATTTACCATACATCAAAATTCCAAATACAAATGATAAATTATTAATAGATACGGGAAGTTCTCGAACAATTTTATCGCCCGAATTCGTATTTAAACATTTTCCAAATTCAGTATTTGAACATCCTTTTGAAATCACTACATCACACGGCACAACTTATCATAATTTAGTAGCCGATATACCTATACCAAAACTATTTTCTGAAGAAGGTACACATTTGTGTTATTTATTCAATTTTCATACCGAATATGTAGGATTAATAGGAACAGATTTATTAGCCTCTTTACCCGCAAACATAGATTATAAATGGATGCATATTCAAACGGATAGAACCACTGTACCATTTTATTACAACGAATCTAAATTAAAACAAGAAGAACAAAAACGTAATCAATGTAATTTTTCAAAAGTTAAAAATTCCGTAAACTCGTTAAAAACTATATTGTTACCCCCACGTATTGAAACATTTACAACTTTACCCGCCGTAGGAAAAACGGATATAAATTAGCCCCTAAATTACATTTCACTAAAAATATAATAATGCCCTCTGCAATCGTTACTCTTCAAAATAATTGGTTTCGTACTAGTTTAATTAATACTTCAAACGAACCACAAACTTTAATAATATCACAACCTCTAATACTTGAAGATTATGTTCCATCTCAAGATCAAATTCAAATTAATAATCACGACGAAGTAGTAAACAATCAAAAACAAATACTTTTTCAAAACTTAAAAGATAATTTAAGACTTGACCATTTAAATGACGAAGAACGTACTATATTAACAAATTTATGTCTCAAATATAAAGATATATTTTACACTCTAAACTTCCATTAACAGCAACTACGTTGATAAAACATAATATTAAAACAAAAACCGAAAGTCCCATTTATACCAAAACATATAGATATCCTCATGTACACAGAGAAGAAGTCAAACGACAAATTAACAAAATGCTTAACGAAAATATTATTGAACCTTCAGAATCTCCATATAATTTTCCCATTTGGGTAGTACCAAAAAAGTAGACGCTTCAGGTCAAAGAAAATGGAGAATTGTTATTGATTATCGTAAATTAAATGAACAAACGATAGACGATAAATACCCACTCCCCCTTATTGAAACAATATTAGACAACCTTGGTAGAGCAAACTATTTCACTACTCTTGATTTAGCTTCAGGTTTTCACCAAATTGAAATAAATGATAAAGACCGCGAAAAACCGCATTTTCAACAGAAGAAGGACATTTTCAATTTAAACGTATGCCTTTTGGCTTAAAAATAGCCCCGCTACATTTCAAAGAATGATGAACACTGCATTAACAGGCTTAACCCCAAATCAATGTTTAGTTTATTTAGATGACATAATTGTTTATTCACAATCTCTACAAGAACACATTAATAGACTAGAAAATGTATTTAAAAATGTAAAGAAACAAACATTAAAATTCAATTAGATAAATCGGAATTTCTTCAAAAACTGTAAAATATTTAGGACACATAATTACTCCAAATGGAATAAAACCAGATCCTTCGAAAATTGAAGCCATCAAAAATTTCCCTCTTCCTAAGACAAAAACTGAAATAAAATCATTTTTAGGATTATTTGGATACTATAGAAAATTTGTTAAAGACTTTGCTAAGATAACCAAATTTCTTACACATTGTTTAAAAACGATAATAAAATAATTCATTCACAAGACTTTATAAATTCATTCGAATATTGTAAAAATCTTTTAACTAATGAACCTATTTTGCAATACCCGGATTTTAATAAACAATTTGAACTAACAACTGACGCTTCAAAATTTGCACTTGGAGCAGTACTTTCACAAAATGGAAAACCAGTAAGTTACGCTTCACGTACTTTAAATGACACAGAACAAAAATATAGTACTATTGAACGTGAATTATTAGCCATTGTATGGGCCACAAAACAATTTAGACCATATTTATTCGGTACTAAATTCGTGTTGTACACAGATCACAGACCTCTAGTTTGGCTTCGTAATCTTAAAGAACCAAATTCGAAGTTGGCTAGGTGGGCTTTAAAGTTAGAAGAATTTAATTTTGAAATAAAATATTTGCCAGGTAAAACTAATAAAGTAGCAGATGCTCTCTCACGCATTCATCTCAACCCAGTTACAGTAAATGATGAAATAATAAATGAAATTGATGAAATCTTAGATGATGTAGACAGATTAAACACTCCAGAACCTAATTATAGTATTATTGCTGAAAGACCAGACTCCCCAAATATTGAAGATTTGTTTGATATTCCAATATTTGAACCAGAAAATAATAATTTGTTACCAATTGAAAATGAGGATAATAATACGTTAGCAGATACAGTACATTCACAACTTAGTTCAACACCAGTAATAGACATCACAGATAAACCCTTACAACATTTTAACAAACAGATTGAATTTAAAGAATCAAATTTACCTAAGAAAATACAAATATCAAAATTTGATGGAAATATTCATTATTCAGTCTATATTAATAATGATAACAAAAACCTAATATTTAACGAATTACTTTTAGAATACTTAGAACCGAATACTAATTATTATTGTTATTTTCCCAACGAATCTTTGTATCAAGAATTCTCTCTTTATCTAAACTCAATCGTAAATGACAATACACCTAAATTTCATAAATGTACCAAATTAGTTACTTATATAACAGATTTAAACGAACGACAATCCCAATTAGCCAATTACCATTTTGGAAAAACTAATCATAGAGGAATAGTAGAAACTATTGAACATTTACAACGAAAATATTATTGGAAAGGAATGAATACAGACATAAAAATTTTATTAACAATTGCACTACTTGTAGGACACAAAAATATAATCGAAATCCAATAAAACAACCTTTTAATTTAACGCCAACATTTAATCGCCCTTTTCATACCGTTCATATGGACATATTTCAAATTGGAGGAATAAAATATTTGACTTTAATAGATGCATTTTCCAAATTTGTACAAGCTTATCAATTACGTTCAAGTAATATGATTGATATAACTGATAGATTATTTTATTATTTTACAACTTATACAACCCCAAATATTTTAGTGGCAGATAATGAATTTAAAAATCAACCCTTTATAAATTTTTGGAACTTCACAAAATCCAATTTCATGTTACGACACCACATCACCACCAATCAAATTCACCAATTGAACGTTTTCATTCTACCCTTATAGAACATTATAGGCTCTTAGGAGACATGCCAGAAATTAAAAAATTCCATATTGTGTAATGGCATATAATCATTCAATACATTCAAATTTGCAATTCACTCCCTTTGAAATTTTATTTGGACATACAGAATGTAAAAACCCTTTTGATTTAGATTATGAAAAATCATTTTATGAGAACTATATGATTAGTCACAAAGAAATAAAAAAGATTCAAAATTTATAGGACCTTACGTTGTTGACAAAATTCATGAACATGACACGTATGACTTAAGAAATATTCCTACAAACACTATCCTAAAAGACATGCTAACGAACTAACGTCTTTTCCAGGACAACTGCCCTCTTCTTCCTTACATGGAACCAATGTAGACTTGACGTAACCATACGGACATTAAAAGACAACCCTGGACTGTACCCCTTACAGAAAGGTAACGCCGTATTAAAAGTATCAGAATGGACAATAATTAAAATAATGGACTATACCCCTATGCTTAGCAATTATCACATGTTACGAAACAACCTAATTAAATCAATAGAATTGCTAGAAAATAAACATTACCCTTTAGGAAACCGACGTAATGTACAGATAGAAGACATTTTTATAAATCATAATAATCAGTTATTAATATTAAAACAATACATAAAGAAAGCAGATAGACTCTTAAATCAATTATTTCCAAAAATCCAAATTGATAGGCAAAAACGATCATTATTAGAAGGACTAGGCACCGTAATAAAATTTATAACAGGAAATCTAAGTGCAGACGATGGACGACGATACGAAAGCATAATATCTAAATTGAAACACGAAACCGAAATCCATAAAAATATCCTTTTAGAACAAGCTCAAATTTTAAATGACACAATTTCCACAGTACATGATTTATCAGAAAACCAAAAACTATTGAATAACAACTTAAATAAAATTTTCTTAGATAATGTAAAAATTCATAGAATATTAACCGAAGCATCAACGTATTCGATAATTGATGAATCAATTCAATCTCTTCAATTATTTATTAACGTTTGGACAGAATTAGAAGTAGCTTTAACCTTTGCCCAAAAACAACAATTACATCTTTCACTTATTGACAATAATGAACTAATTCAATCATTAACTCAAATATCAGAATCTTTAAATAAACTTCAACCTTACAATAACAAAAATTTAGGTCTACCATACCCACCAAACTATGAAAATCTCCATTTATATGAATCTATTATTACTACAAAATATATCAAAAGACAACATATTTACTTTTATATTTGAAATACCCTTAGTAAAACCATTCTTAGAATATCAACTTATCAAACTTATACCCTTTCCAGCTTACACAAATAATAATAAATTTCAAATGATTATTCCCACTTATAACACAATACTTTTTCCCATCGAGTTCAATAACTGTCAAATAACTTCAATAAATCATTATTTTTGCTCACATGATAACCATTTCAATATCCCAAATTCAAAACTATGTGAAACGCAACTACTTTCCTTTCATGAAAATCAAACTTGTGAAACTTATACTTTTGAATTAATTACAGACAAAATATTGCAAATAGATACCGCCACTTGGTTAGTTAGTTCACCTTCTAAAACTATTCTAGACATTAAATGTAAAAATAACATTGACAGAAAAGACATAAGAGAAACCAATTTAATTCATTTAACCCCTGATTGTTCGGTTTTGATTAATCATAATGAATTACTGTTTACAATGAAATCATCTTCAACTAAAGAAATAGAATTAAAACTGCCTAGTGTTGGAGAACTACAAATTTATAAATCTAAAATAATTAATGTATCAAAATGGACTTAACTTCCACAAATACACAAGATTTAGTTAAAACTAAAATCAAATTAAATGAACAAAGACATAAACTTATAGAAACAGAAGCCCCGATAACGACAACTCTTAATTATTGTTCCATTATTATTGTATTTTTATTCATTATATGTATTATATGTTTAGTTGTATATCTATATTGTAAACGTGACTCCTTCAAGCAAACAATAATAAAGTATTTTAAAACTCATTTTCAAAATTTGGACATTGCTGATAATTCGTTACTTCAATCTAAAACTTAAATTTCGTATTTACTCATTTAAGATTCTTGGGATGGAGGAGTTATGTATAATAGCCTTTACTATTTTATGTATTCAGCAATAGATAAATAATAGACAGATTTATCTAGTGCTGATGCACATCCTATAGAACAATAGTTACTGTATTTTTAATTGTAATATTCATTCATATGAATTATCTTAGTTTTAGTTTATATTTGTCTTCTGTAGAAGCAACACTAATTGAACTCCGTCAAATGTAATATTGTTTAATAAATTACAACTTTTTAAAAACGACTTTTGACGTTAAAATAACAAAATTTGCATGATAAATGCATAATACCTTGACAATCATCACATTGTATACCGTCTTTATCACTTAAAAGTTTTGTACAATTAAGGCAGGAATTCATATAATTATTTGAATATACTCTTATGTTGTACACTGTATTGCACTACAAATATCACTCACTCACAGTGGCGGCTCGTGGTCAATCATACTGGGAGGTCAAAATTAATTTAAAAATAGGCATACTTAAAAAATATAAATAACTCAAATGCACCGCAAAAATTTATACAATCTACAATTTTGTTCAAAATATAGCGATTTTTCGAAACATTCTCATTAAAATCTCTAAGGGATTTTCTGTAAGCATTGTCTAGTTGTGTACGAATATCAACATTTCCTACGGTTGCAAAATTTACCGAGCATTTCATGTGTTCTGCAGACGAAGCATGTTTTTTTATTTCCTCTTTTAAATGTTTTAAATCTCTTACACCGGATTTGCACTATAGCGAGTCTGACGAGTCTTTAGAAAATAATAAACAAACAAAACAGTAAAATACATTTGATACTTCACAACCACATATCCAGTTAGCTAAATCGTACATTACCTTGCGAAAGTTTCGATGAACATCTTTATTTTTGTCTTTGCTAGTCTGTCGTAAACTTAGTTCTGGCAAAGGACGACCATTTGCCTTGAACTCAACTAATTTTGTAAAATTAAGTTTGTTAGCACTTTTTAGTTGTTTAATTTTCTGCACTACCGACATTTTCTATTATAGCGCATGCACACGCGAATCAAAAATAGTATTTTTACAAAACAACACAACAACAGTAAAACATATCAATATAAATTCTTAAATTGATTTAAAACACGCGAAAATCGAATCAAAAATCGAGCGTAGTTGTACACCCTATACGAAGTCAACGTAAACTGCGGGATCCGGCTCATGACCCAAAGTTGATTATTGTTTCGGACGTTTGCGTTTATTCGGGCGCTGCACCTTTTTCGAGTTTTTCCGAGTATATCTAATTCAATGAGGACAATTCGCACCGCCAGCCCAAGGTTGAAGAGGATAAATTACGAACGACGGCCGATAAATTTTAAGTTATTGTACTTGCGACTTAATTACTTATTTTAATAAAACACGTAATAATGAATATTTTTTATATATTGTCAAAATTTTTGGGAGGTCATTGACCAAATGACCATATAGACAAGCCGCCACTGCTCACTCACTCACTAGAATGCCATTGTCCCTTATCTATAGAATGTGCAATTGAAAAGAGAAATATAGGATTATACGCATGGTCATTTTATGGTATTGTTTAGGTATTTATTTCTCGCTCTGTCTTACAATGGTTTTACTAATTATTGTTTGTTTCTTTGTTGACTTAAAGTGCGTTTTTGAATTGTTATTAAAAATGGCCCAAAAAGTTTTGAAAAAAATATTTTTTCTTCCAACGTTAGTAAATCTGACATTTTTTGACTTAGTAGTCTGCTGAGAAGTTCGTTTTTACTTCGCCGGAGTTTTACTTTTCAGTTTTCCGCCGGCGCGGCGTAAAGAAAAGTGTTACATAGCAATACAGCTCACAGATAAAAACAAGAGCCCTGAGAAGGCGTGGCTGGTAGCGTCGTTATTTAAAAGGTACAGGCCAAGCAAAAAGCACTTTGGTGCAAATTTAAATATTAGTAGTTAACTAAAATTCTTAAAGCTTTATTTATATTAAAACTCTTAACTCAGTGAGCAATTACAATTATTATGTAAAAGTGTCAAAATGAAACACTAACAATAACACACGATTGTGTATTGTTCTACACGATATGCACCTGCAAGCAGTGATTGGATGATTATATTACCGCCACGAGTTTTTAAAATTAGTTCGCATATTTTCTGGTGTTTTTGTTTTATTCTGTGCGCTGTATACAAACACATAAGCATTAACTTTGTCGATAGATGTGTAAACAGTTACATAAGTCGATTCTTCGATTATTATAGCCATATAAGTGTTCGAAAAACAACAGTCTCGAATCGCCTGCTGTAGATTGTACAATAGCAAACAAATATCGAGAATCACTCGACAGCTGTTTCTCTTTTTGGAACTCTTCAGAAGTGATTGAACTCGGGTGTAAGTTCACTATTGTACAATTCCGTGCTGTCGACAATATTCCTACTTGAGGGCACATCATATACGACGAATAAGTGTTGCGACAATCTAGTTTCGTCTCGCGTTAACGTAACACGTCTGAAAGTGCATTCGCATTAAAGCAACTTTGTTTATATTATTATATATTTGTATTATAGCCATCTAATACTGTAATTCTGATGTACTTACAAACCGTAATATCGTAAAATTGATTCTTATGATCTGATTGTAGCGGAACATTTTACAGATCAATATTATTTGCAATTTCGGTAGCTCTGTAGGTCTGCTTGTAAGGTTTTACAAGACACCGTAAATACTTACAAGAATCGGTAGTTTATACAACGACACACAATATTGCAATTTTTTATCGCCTGCTGCAAGTTTGCATAAGATTATGCAATAGCAAACAGCGAGAATAGCTGGACAGCTGTTTCTTCCTTTTGGAACTCTTCAGAAGTGAGACAACTTGAGTGTAAGTTTACTATTGTACAAATACGAGGCGTGTTTTTAAAGTAAGTACCGTTTTTAATTTTCGCCGCAGCAGCGCTGCGGTCTCGGTTTAGCGTATGCGCGTCGTGTAGTTACATCTGTTGGGAAGCCACGGACGCCATTACGGAATCTTCCGTTCAAGTCTACATCTGTTTGCGTGATTGTAAAATGTCGCCGACTATTGAGAATCCCGCCGACTGTGAAGTGAAGTGACAGTGCTAAAGGCTTTAAATCAGCTGACATTAATCGCCAAATCAGTGATGTTTATGGTAAAAACATTATGAGTGATGGAATGGTGCGGAAATGGGTTAGGGCATTTAAAGATGGCCGCATAAACATTCATGATGAAAAACGAAGTGAGCGACCTTCAGTAATTACCGATGACTTGATTTAAAAAGTAGAGTCTAAAGTGAAAGAGATTAGATGATTCACGATTTCGTCCTTATCTGAACAGTTTCGTCCTTCTTTGACGATGGAATACAAAGGCTGATCCCACGATACGATAAGTGCCTTAATATTAGTGAAAATTATGTAGAAAAGTAGAGTAAAGTATAGCCTTTCAAATAAAAAATTTGGATAAAAAATATTTGTTAGTTATTTTTTTATTGCAAAACGGTACTTACTTTAAAAACACGCCTCGTACATGGATGTAGACTTATTATCCACAGAAGGGCACATCATATTCGACAAATAAGTGTGGCGACATCTAGTGTCGCCTCGTGCTGTTGTAACACGTTCGAAAATTAATTTAAATTAAAGCAATTTCTCGACAGATGTTGCTTAAATTTAAGATATTTTTAAACACAATTTAAGAATGTAAGGTAAATTTCTCACAGAAGCAGAATGGTTTAATTTAAATTATTCAGTTTTTAACAGCAAATAGGTTGTCTGTAACCTGTATTATATTTTACTGAATTTAATTTCTTGTTGTTTACAGTTATTTTTCTTAAAAATTAATATTAAATGCATTTTTAAAATGTCTTTAGTTTAAGATTTTGTTCACTACTAAAGAGAAAATAGTTTATGTCTCGTCTCAATCAAGTCAATCCACATGTGGGGTATTTACTTTTAAAAACCGTCTTTTTATTGCAATTTTAACATACTTTCTTAGCTATTTGAATATTAAATTTTTATTGAGCATAGCTGACTCTCGTCTCCGTTTATGTTTAGATCAATATTTGCTTAAATGATATTTAATAGTATAAATCTTCTTTTCCAATTTTAAAAGGTGGACTTGGAATGTGTAAACTAGAAGATATTTCCTGCTTTCATAGTTTTGTTAACAATGTTGTATCTACTATACTCTATCAAAAGGACCACAAGTTCCAAATTCATTTATTAGACGAAACCTTAGCTACCTGGTTAACACTAAATTCTAAACAACCAACCAATAAATCGAAGAACTGAGGATGGATAATATGACATAATGACATTAACAGTGTTATTCAAAGGGCTGTTAGTTCCGTCAATATTTATTCCACCTTTACAGGCTACTAATCTCTAGCGAGACGATAGCAAGAGACCTGACAACAACATACTGCATGATTAAATAGCAGACTTTTTACTTCCTTAGACCTCATTCAGAAGCCGATTCCGCTTGTCGTAAAAAAGAAGAAAAACATAAACATCTACTAATTGGATTGTTCTTCCTTGAGGAGGGGCACCAAAAAACCATTAAGGCGTTTTTTCAGGCAACGTTTCGTGCAGCCGAATGTGCACTTCTTCAGGCCTTTAAAACAAATAAATGGTCCGCCACTTGAATAAGTGTAAAACACACATAGATATTAAAACAAACACAAAATAAATTAATAATTAAATGTAAATAAATATCTCTAATAAAACACACACTCTATACGTAGAAACGAACAAACATTCATATTCTACGTATGGGGTGTGTGTTTATTAGAATATTTATTTACATTTAATTATTAATTTATTTTGTGTTTGTTTTAATATCTATGTGTTTTTACATTTATTAAGTGGCGGACCATTTATTTGTTTTAAAGGCCTGAAGAAGTGCACATTCGGTTGCACAAAACGTTGCCTGAAAAACGCCCTTAATGGTTTTTTGTGCCCCTCCTCAACAAGAACAATCCAATTAATTGATCAATATAGGAGGAAATATTTACCTTTCATCATAAACATCTATATTTAGTTTTTTTTCCAAAGCATTAGTTTTTGAAGTTCTTGGTCCGTGATGTAACAAAGCTATATTGATGCTGTGCCCTCTTGTTAGTAATAAATAGACAACCGCGCATTTGTACAATAGTAAACTTACACTCGACTTTTCTCACTCCTGAAGAGATCCAAAAGAACGAAACAGCTGTCGACGATTCAAGTTGTTTGTTTGCTTTTGTAAAATTTCTTGCAAACTTACAGTAGACGAATTAAAATTGTTATTTTTGCAAATACTTACATTGCTATAATAATCGAAAGATCTACTTATGTAACTGCATTTTCGGAAGTATTAGTTAACACAAGACGACACTAGATTGTGCAACACTTATTTATAAGCATCAACGTAATCTTTTGACAGTGTTTACTTGAAAACTACGTTACTGTTAGTGGAGTTTAGTAGATTAAAGAAGTTGCAGATCTGGCAACCAATAGGCCATAGTGCATATGAGTCCCATTTTAGTAAAGCTTCTCTTCATTTCCTTATATAACTCGAGTTTGTATTTTGATATCAACCTATATTGTTCGTGAATATTATTTAGAATAAAACTTGAAATAGCGAGACTCAAACATACACAGAATCAGACTTAAGACAAAGATTTAAAACCTTTTTTAGGGGTGAAGGCAAGATCATGATCAGTCTACTTTGGATTGACAGTTAGAAAAGGTGGGCCACATCTAATTTTACCAGTTTCAGGAAAAGTAGTATAAAGTTGAAAAATGGCATCGTCAATTTGTTTATTCTACTGCTGGATACAAATGCTGTCATCATCATTCTTCATAACTGCTTCACTGTGAGGATGCTGAATAATTATAACACTTATGAACCATGGAAGGTAGTAACGGCGGTAGAAAAAGATTGATTATGATCATTGTCATCTATTGCGGATATTACAAACACATTGGATGACAATTTTGGGAACTAAATACAATCTTCCATATATTTGGTACCCAACAGACTTGTGTATGTGGCGCCATGCCGGCAAAAAAAGGTCTCTTTTCGCCAGCAACTCATTAACGCTCGCTCAAAAGAGCACATTTTTTCGCAGTTTGATTCGAAAAACTGTAAACTTTAAAACGCTCAACCAAATGGCACATTGGAGAGAATTTTTGACTTCGACCTACGGTCTCGGTCATTACTCTCATCACTCTCATGTGCAATTCGGTTTTGCGTTTTTAATAATTGACAGTTTTTGTCGTCAAATTGCTAGACAACAGAACTTTTCATTAAAAAATTCAAATTTACTCGGCAACATACAAAACCTCTTGTGCAATTATAAGTGAAAAAATTGACTGCTAATATTTTTTTCGGAGCTTGTCAACCAATACAGAATAGGTGTTACACAACGTACCTTATAACAATTGCAGCACTCACCCTAGTCACACAATAAACATCAAACCTCAATTAATTTTTAAAAGACATAAACATGTTTTCGTGAAATAATGTTGATGAATATCATTCGACTTTAGATTTTGACGAGAAAAATTTACCGATTGTAGACTCGAGTTTTACAATTTCGATCATGCCATTGATCATAGTTAAGCAAACTCTTATGATATTATAAGTGAATAAATATCACTAACAACAAACTCCAGAAGAATGTAGAATCGCATCACAAACATTTAGAGACCAGAAAAGGCTAAAGGGTCAGAAACATTTGTGTTCTGGAATTTTTAGACTCGTTAGAATCAAAAGAGCGCATTGGTTGACGTAAAATATTTTGGTATAATTTTCAGCTATTTCATCCCACTATCTAGAAACAACTCAACAACAAATTGAAAACTAAATGTTTTTGCAGTAATTTACCAACATTTAAAGAAAAAATAACATCTTATTTAGAAAAAAGTTACTCTTCAGGGCTCACTTTGTTCGGTTGCTAAACACGGGCGGGCCATAAAAAAATCACTTTTCCTATGTATAATATAATATACTATTCTTGCCACTATCATTTCTTGCAGGCTAAAATGTCAGTTGATTTTTGCCATTTTATTGACAAAAATAAATAGCTAAAACTTTTCGAAACTATGATTAAATTAGTCTTTGGAAAAAAACAAAATCCTTGAAGCACAAATAACTCACCAAATTAACAAAAATGAATAAAGATATCATTCAAATGTTTTTCCTCGACTACTAGACGATGTTTCATGCAATTTTCGACTGCTTTGTAAAGTTCATATCTTAATGCACTTTTACCAACTTAAGTTATTGTTGCCATTAGTTCATCGACGGATTTCGTTCCGGAAGAAAAAAATTAAATGGTGTAAAGCCAGGATTTCGAACACATAATAAGATAGTTTGTAGTGGCCAATACAATATGGAAGAAATGACAATGCACTATGAGTTTTGGTACTCCATCAGTTAAAATATTATTGATACGTTGCTTTTTAAACCAGACAACTTGCGGGTCTATCTTCATGTGAAGTATTTATGTTGATTCAAGTTTCGGTCAATAAAAATTGTCCCTAAAATTCCAACTCATATGTTGACTTTGTCACAATATTGTCTTTTTGTTTCTTGTATTCTGCGATGGTTTTTTTTGTTGATAAAACCTACCTGTCATTTAATTTGAACAAACTCTTATCAGTCAATAAAAGCTATTTGATATTTTTCTTTTGAATTTTAAAGCAGATGCTTCTTGACACGTGAAATTCTTTTGCCTGAGAAGTGCCTGTGGTGGTGTCTTCATCTTTAACCTTAAAACAGATATTTATTGTTAAATCTTCACTGCACAAGAAGTATTGTGATATTTGAGAATTATGGCTTTATGTACTTGGAATAGGAGAATCGGTCTAGAAGAAGATGGAAATATAGCTAATGTTGTCAGAGCGGAACTGAAAATTCTGTAAAGTATCAGTTAGAGAGATAGCTTAAGTAAAACATGTGTCTAACGACATCTCGTGTAACATGGACACGTATGAATAGTATAAAACTAAGAAAATGCCTACAGTTAACTGTAACGACTGTGAGTGTTATTAATAAGAGCTAAATGCTGCATCACGTGTTCTTTCGTTGCGTATGTGCTACTGTACAAGAAATACTTGGCATTATTAACACACGTGTGTTTCAAGCATTTAAAGTGATCGCTCTGATAACGATATGCACTTTAACACTCACAGTCGTTACAGTTAACTGTTGGCATTTTCTTAGAGATAGCTTACTTCATAGGTGTAAATAATAGTAGCAATAGTAGAGTTTTAAGAAAACGTAAACATAAACATTTTAAAATATATTATAAGGTAAGAAAATGTATGTACGTCATGGAAATGGAACTTTTACTCGATACGGCATGTGGAATGATGAAGTGAAAGTAATCAGCAATGGAATTTTCAATACAAACAATCGGCTCGTAGAAATATAAAATGATGAATCGAGATTTACGATGAATATCTTGACCATATATGATTTAAGAAACAAATGTTTATGTAAGTTGCAAAGCATTTTCTATACGCTCTTAGACGTTTATTTTATTTTTTAAGCAAAATGTTTTTTGTTGATGCAAACTTTCTATAAACTTACACGTTTATTGGTATCAAGATAAGGCAGAGTTCTTCGCGAAACGCTTGCTTCACTAACTAAAGCAATGGCCAATGAAATAGTTCTTCCCGTTTTAGTGATGTAAGTCGAGAAAAATGTCAAGATAACTGGTGGTTTATTACGCATAAATGAAAAATAAAAACATTGTTTTAAAGATGTAGCTGTATTGTCATACGATAAAATTACAACCAAATATTAAGATTCTTAGCAAATTTAAGATTTTCTTAACTGCTTATTACGATGTTGGTTCCTCTGTTCTAAAATTGTTAAAAAATTGCATACGGGTGCAACAGTCATTCTACTAACCTTTTTTGTTCCACAAACGCAATCTCTTCTCTTCCGTTCCTTTCTAGTCGGTTTTTCCTGCCACTGAGTAACTTGTAAGTAACAAATAAAAGTCCAAGTATTATAAAAACTCCAAATATTACAATAATACCAGTTGTCAAATTTATTGTGCTTATAGAGTCTTCTATTTCTGTTTAATATGAAAGCTTGATTTAAGTATGTGGTTATGACTACACCTGAACAACATTTTTTGCTTAGACAAAACAACACAACTACAAATTTTAAATGCGTATGTATTTTTGTTTAATTGTTTTCGTCCAATCAAATAGATACTTAAATTAAATAAAAACTTATTTCTAATCAAAAAGTGTAGGTAGTTCAAGCTTTAGTCTATCTGCATAATTAAATTCTTTGCTACTTTGGTTCAATTGATAGTATTCAGAAAATCTATGTTCAGTCTTACTAAACTCAGTTATATTTTCGTAAATTAAATAAGTAGTATTTAAGGATTAAAGAAAGCTGGTTGTTAGTTATATCGATTTTTTTGGAAAAAAAAAATTGAATCATGTTGAACTGTTATCTTTCATATCTCAAGATGATATCAATATTTTAGTTCCTAATCTGTTGTGACAATTGTCGATATGTTACAGTAACTCACATATGAATGGAAACTTAAATTGCATATACAGGGTCATGAAAATTCTCGTGCCAATATTAACAACTTTCGAAGTTGCTTAATTTAAATGGAACACCCTGTGTTTTTAATCATCAATCGATGTCTTTTATTGTCCTCTTTCGATACATACTAACATGTTCTATGCTCAAATTTAACCGTTGTCGAGATAAATTAAGATTTATGTTATAATAATAAAAGTGATATGTGATGATAAGAAAAAAAGACATTCTGTATGATATAAATATATTTTAGCAACCTAAATAGCAATTCATTGCCGAAAACAGAAATTTCAAGCAAGTAGATTGAATTTATTTCTGATGGAAAAAAACAAGTAAGTAACACAACAAAAACGCAATTTTAACTAAGGTGTTCAAACACATTTCCAAATGTGTCCCAAACAGACAAAACATCGTCTACGAACGCTGAAAGCGGCATGCACTCTTGCCTCCAAGTTTTCCTTTGTGGTCACTGGTTCTGAGTAGACCTTGACTTTTATACATCCCCATATGAAGAAGTCTAAGAGTGTGAGATCGGGGAAACGTGGAGGGAAGCTATAAGGCCCGTTTAGAGCAATCCATTGGTCTCCAAACATAGCCTCTAATGTGTCACTGACTTGGCGTGTTCGATGTGCAGGCGCATCGTTCATTTGATAGAACGCGGTATTCCTCTCAAATTCTGATAGGTGTTGCAATGTTTCCCTGATTACGTTATTCAAAATATAAACATAACGCTCCCCTGTCAGATTCACATCATAAAAATAAATACATAGACTTTTATTATTCTTTATAGCACAAAAGACGTTGAAACTCCATAAGTCTTGAAAATTCCTTGTCCGTATCATGTGTGGATTTTCAGGCGCCCAAAAGTGGTTGTTATGGTGATTATACATTCTATTTTTCGAGAACTTTGCTTCATCTGTTTAAATGATATTTGTGCAGAAATTTCCTTCTTCTTGTACTCTTGTCAGTAGCCATTCACAATAATTCACACGGGTTGTTAAATCTACATTTTTCACTTCTAGTACCAGGAAAAATTTAAAAGAACGGCACTTATGTTTCTTAAAAATTTTACCAATAGTTCTAGTTGATACTCTCAGTTCCCTTTCAGCATCTTGCAACGAATTCATTGGATGTGCATCAAAGTAACCAAGCACTGTAGTTTTATTGTCTTCAGTGTAGAGTGATGGTCTTGACAATTTATGCTCAAAGGCACCAAACTTCTTTAAGTTTTTGAGCAGTCGATTTATTATATTTTTATTCGGCCTAGGACGATCTAGATACGTTTCTGTAAACACTCTGCAGGTTCTACTTATTACTTTTTGACATTGGCCATAAATAATCAAAATTTTCAGATAATCTTCGTTGCTAAAACCTGAACGCGACATCTTAAATTATAATTATGAACTGTCAAAATGCAATGTTGCAATTTGACTAAAGATTTTCTATAGCATACTACACGGATTATTAAGCGTCATGTAATTCTTATTAACGCTGTCGTTACGAACAAAATCTTAATTTATCTCGACAACGGTTGAATTTGAGCATAGGGCATGTTAGTATGTATCGAAAGAGGACAACAAAAAACATCGATTGATGATTAAAAACACAGGGTGTCCCATTTAAATTAAGCAAGTTTTTGAGGTCAAAAGTTCATATTGGCACGAGAATTTTCATCACCCTGTACATACAATTCGAGTTTCCATTCATATGTGAGTTACTGTAACGTATCGACAATTGTCACAACAAAGTAGAACTAAAATATTGATATCATCTTGAGATATGAACGATAACAATTCAACATGATTTTAATTTTTTTTCAAAAATAGCGATATAACTAAAAACCAGTCATTTTTGGGTATGGTATAGTAATTAAACTACACCTTAAATTTTACGTAGAATCTGAAAATAAAATAAAAAATAGCATGTTCCATTTGAAATAAGAAAGTTGACAGCTACTTCCGGTACAACCGGAAGTGCTGTATAAACGAAAACATTTTGTCTGAGTTCAGTGATGTCGAAAACAGGCGCAGCACTATTTTCACAAAATGAATTGAATTAGTTCTCCATATACTTTTAATGCACGCTCGATGTGCCGGACCCTGTATAGTGTGGTGACGAAACCGTGTGCAATAGTGGCAAAGCATTTGTTTCATGGTTTAGGAAAACCACTAAAACCTAAATACATGCCAACTCTTACCCACCTTAGTATTCATATGTAATAATATTAATTAAATGTGTAAACATTATAGAAGGTAAATAAGAACATAAAATATAACAGCACAGCCATTGCATGACGACACATAATGGACCGGTCCAAACGCCAGTCACGACAATGACGAAGAAAATAGTAGGTTAAAGAAATAGCAAAATAAAATAATGGAAAAACAGATAATCAGGACAAGAATACAAAATATTGTTGAACTTCAGATGTCCTTCAGATTCGTAAGCTATAGTATAGCTTCACCCGTTAAATTATGAATGTTTGGAAACCCTCCTTTAAACTTTGTTAATTGACAATCCTCTTCAATATGTGTAACGGTCTTTTGTTCGTTTCCACAGTCACAATTTGGATTAAAATCCCCCCCATTTAAAAAAAAAAAAGTTTTTTTTTGTTGCTTTTGCGATTTGCTTTTGACCAAATTTTTCTTTTTGGTTTTTATAATAAAATAGTAACGACTCACAAACCACCGTATTTGTACAATAAAATAAGATTTCCAACAGACATTCATAATTTATCTACTAGGTTTAGAGGACTTATTTCACCACCATTACATTACTCATCATTATTTGAACGTTCATTTTCATATCAAATCTATAAATTGTATAAGAATATTTTGTATAACGTAAAGAATACTTCTTATTTTAATTTTAAGTGTCAATGTAAAAGAATATTATTATCAAAACAATGTAACACATAATCTAATTGATTACCTTATTATTTATTTTTTTCGTTTTTATATTTGTATTCATAATTCTATGACTTGTTGTTGTTTACTGTGCAAATTAGTTGTAATACAAGCAACATTTAGAAAAACATTTTAGTTTAGGTAATTTAGGTTATAGGGATATAATTATTATAATTTTTTTATAAGTATACAAGGATTCGGTGGAAGAATAGAGTATAAACTACTCTAAACCACGCCTTAAGGTTGAGTAATACATTTTGTTTATTTTTTTTAAATTATATTTACGTTTATTATTAGACTCAATAAAGTTATATTATTATTATTATAATTTGGGTATATAGATGCTCCAGTAGGTACTTAATATGTCTCTGGAAATTGCATATGCACAGTGAATAAAGTAAACAACTTAGATTTGAACCCTAAGACACCCCAGCAATAATTAGTAAAGGAAAGAGATAGTTGTTCGGCACAGGCTTCCATATTTACGGTGCGGTGGGGATGAACTCACCCCATTTAGATTTAAGAATATTTTGTGAGTCAGTCAGATCTTAAGAGTTGTTGTAAAGAGTAAGTTTAAGAGTCGTAAAATAAAATTATTAAACTACGATTCGTTTCCTTTAATGTAGAGCAATAAGTCTCCAACATTAAAATTGGTCCTTCGACGCCACATAACTAGCACTGTGGTATTAATGAATAAATACAGATTTATATCGAAATCAAAATAATAAAAGTAATAAAAGTGAATAAAAAAAAAAAATAGTGAGAGTGAAGTAGTTGACGCTGACGAAACACGTATCCAGATCCAGACCCACAGAATATTAATAAATTATCAACTAGAAGAAGACGCGAAGTAAAGGCATTGCCAAGGTAGGCAAATTTCCGAAGTAAAAAAAAAAAAAAAACCCATTACCAACAAAGAAGTTTGGCTGGGCGAACTGTTCCTGTAAGTACTTCCACAAGTTTTACAAGTTGCGTAAAATAGTATTTGTGGTTCTTAAAACAAAATAAATAGAAACGTTAATTATAAATTAAATAAGTCAATTATAAATATGGCATCACTTAAAAATTAATAATACGACGAAATTCAATAAAAACAATATAATAAAAATTGAAGCGTTTGTAAGTCAATTTGACAACGAAGTACATGTAGAAAGTAGTTTAGAAGATATAGATGTAAGGAAAAATACTTTAACAAAATTGTATGACTGTTTCAATGATTTGAATGATGAAATTTTGTGTATTCAAGACTCTGATTCAGACGACATTTTTGAGTTTTATCAAGAGCTTCTCATTAAATTAGAAAAACTTAAAACTAGAATTATTACACAAAAATCATCGCAATCGGTGAATAATGCGCAAGTTATTGAAGAGTCAAACAATAAAATCCGGGGAAATGTAAGATTACCCGCATTAGATATACCTTTGTTTGATGGTAGCGATGTTACTGAGTTTAATACGTTTTATGAGCTTTTGAAGCTTTAATTCACCAAGACAACAATTTGTCAAATATACAAAAATTGTGTTATTTAAAAAATATGTGAAAGGTGAAGCTTTAGAATTAATTTCCAGTTTGCCAGTGGTCGATTCTTCGTATCATACCGCAATTCAGCTAATTCGTGATCGCTTTAGCAACAAAAATTTAATAATCATGGCGCATTTAAAACAATTATTTGAATTACAATCAGTTTCTGGTGCATCATCAAAACAATTAAGGGAAGTTGTTTCTAAAATAAGGCAACATGTAGGTTGTTTAAAAATTTAGGTGAACCAGTTCACGGGTGGGATTCCATTTTAGTATATATGCTATCCCAAAAGATTGATTCTTACACTAATCGCGCGTTTCAATTAGAACGTAATCAAAAAGAACCCTTATCATTAAAACAATTTTTAGAGTTTTTAGAAAAGCGAGCAGGAAGCATGGAAGCATCTAGTTCAAATAGTCAAAATAATTCAAAATTTAAACATAAAGTTGCTGTAAATGTAACTAACGTTAAAAAATCATTTAATAAAAATAAAAGAGAAAACAACAAACAGGCTTTACAAATTACTTGTGCATTTTGTAATATAGACAATCATAAAATTTATTCATGCGTGAAGTTTAAAAATATTCCTGTTGAAGATAGGATTAAATTTGTGACCGAAAAGGATTTTGTAAAATATGCTTAAATGCACATAGCGGGGAATGTTTTTACAAGGTTTGTGTATTATGTGGAAAGCCGCATAATGGGTTATTGCACGTTGAAAACCAAGAAATTGTATTGTCCAACAATCAAACAATAGTAAGTAATCTTTGTGCCACTCAGGTACTTTTACCCACAGCCCAAGTAAAATAACAACCGAGGATAATACCGAAGTGATCATAAAATGTTTATTAGACTCAGGGTCCCAAGCTTCTTTTGTTACCGAAAAATTCACCGAAAGTTTTAACATTGAGGTAAATAAACAAAATATTACAGTTAATGGAATCTCAGAAGGGATTTCATATGCAAAAGGTACCGCGGTTTTAAGCATTAGCTCGCTTGTACATAATTATTCTAAAACCACGAATTCTTAGTAGTACCCAATATCACCACCAAGTTACCGCATCATTCTTTTAATGCGAAGTTAATTAAAATTCCCAATAATATCAAACTCGCGGATGTAACATTTAATGAACCGTCACATATATCAATGCTATTAGGGGCTGATATTTTCTTTGAAGTAATTGTTGACGGAACATTTAAATTAGGGTTAAATCAACCTATTTTCAGAATACATTATTTGGTTATGTAGTAAGTGGATCATTTTGTGTTCTAACAATTTTAATAAACCCAAAGCATCCCATCTTATTACATTACACGCAATAAATTCAACCAGTTGTAATGACGATGATGAACATAACGAAAACTCAAATAATTACTTAAAACAATTAATTGAAAGTTTTTGGGAAATTGATTCTGTGCCGGGGGAAAAAATTGTAACAGAAAAAGATATTTGTGAAACTATTTTTAAAACAACATTTTCTAAGGCAGGTAGAAGGTTTCAAGTTAAATTACCTTTGAAACGAGAACTTGCAGAATTAAATTTAGGTGATTCATATTCAATTGCATTAAAAAGATTTAATAATTTAGAAAAAGATTTGCATCTAATCAAAAGCTTTATTCTGATTACTGTAAGTTTATAAACGAATACATTTCATTAGGGCATGCAAAATTTATTGATATCAATGAGTATAAATTAGGAAATAATCCCGTTTATTTTTTTGGCACATCATCCCGTAATTAGAAATGAAAGTACAACCACAAAATTAAGAGTGGTTTTCGATGGGTCAATGAAAACGAAAACAAAATTTCACTTAATGACGTCATGTATAATGGTGACATTGTTCAGTCAGAGTTATTCGACGTTTTGATTAATTTTAGGACATATAAGTTTATTTTCGTAGCGGACATTAAGCAAATGTACCGCCAAATTCTAATCCACCCCGATCATAGATCATTATTAAATATTATTTGGCGTGAAGAAAATCAAGAGTATCAGTATCTTCAATTACAAACCGTCACTTA
The DNA here is from genome assembly GCA_030710515.1 of Abscondita cerata. Taxonomy (NCBI): domain Eukaryota; kingdom Metazoa; phylum Arthropoda; class Insecta; order Coleoptera; family Lampyridae; genus Abscondita; species Abscondita cerata. The sequence continues at coordinate 49,288 of JALBCR010004195.1, forward strand.
TGGATTAAAAGCAAGTCCACACTTAGCTACTAGATGTTTGGTAGAAGCAGCTCAACAAGAAGCGGCAAAATGGCCTCTTGCTAGTAAAGCCATAGCTAATAATTGCTATATTGACGATTTTTATGCGGAGCTGATACTTTAACGGAAGCCATATTGCTTCAAAATGAATTAATAAATTTATTAGGCACAATTGATTTAGAATTACACAAATGGTGCTCTAATCATCCCGCTCTCTTAGCTAATATTCCAATAAATAATAGGCAGGATCACGAAATAATTTTAGGAAAGGAAAAATTAATATTAAAACTTTAGGATTATCATTTAATGTAAAATCAGATAGTTTCAAATTATCTTGCCCTGTATTAGAATTAGAAAATAGATTTACAAAAAGAACGGTTTTATCATTTATTTCTAAGTTTTATGATCCTTTAGGATTAGCTGGACCTATATTAGTCTCAGCAAAAGTACTTATGCAAAAGTTATGGTTATTGAATGTTTCGTGGGACGATGATTTACCACAAATAATTGAACAAGATTGGAAAAAATTTGCAAGTTCGTTATTGAAAATGAAAAGCATTGAGGTACCTCGTTTGATCGTCTTTAATGAATCTGTTCGCACAGAATTAGTAGGATATTGTGATTCATCTTCATATGCATATGGAGCATGTGTTTATTTACGCGAAATTTTAAGCAATAACGAAGTTCGTGTTTCATTACTATGCTCTAAATCAAGAATTGCACCGTTAAGTCAGAAAATTACTATCCCTAAACTTGAATTAAATAGTGCAGTACTTTTAGCTAAACTAACGCATAGATTATATAATTTATTAAAAATCGAATTCAAAAGTGTTTTTATATTCGGATTCAACAATAGCTTTGGCCTGGATTACCAGCAATTCAATTAAGTTAGAGTTATATGTAGCAAATAGAGTCAAGACAATTCAGGAGTTAACGAGTAAGTTTAATTGGCTTTACGTTAGAAGTCATGATAATCCCGCAGATTGTTTATCGCGTGGAGTAGATCCACAAGATCTACAAATTCATGAACTATGGTGGACGGGACCACATTATTTAAAAACGTCTGAATTTAAACATGATTTAGGCGATAATAAAAATGTATTTATAGAAATACCAGAAGTAGTATCGCACATAAGCATAACAAAAAGAGATCAAATGATGGTCGTTTTTAAACAATTTTCAAGTATTCAAAAATTAAAACGGGTAATAGCGTATTGCTTTCGATTTATTTATAATTTGAAAAACAAGACAAAAATGAAGCTAACAATTTAACTTCAAAAGAACTAAAAGATGCATTTATGTTTATTTTAAAAATAACTCAAGAAATTGAATTTCATGAAGATTTAAAGCGTTTAGTTTCAAATGAAATAATTAAATCAAATTTAAAAGCATTAAATCCTTTTATTGATCGTGAAGGAATTCTTCGGGTTGGGGAAGGTTGCACAATGCACCAATCCCTTATAATAAAAAACATCCTATCATTTTACCAAAAATTCACATATTACATCTTTAATTATTCAAAATGAACACATTAGTTTACTACATGCTGGTCCAAAGCAGGTATTGTTCAGTTTAAAAGAAAAATTTTGGTTGATAAATAGTAATAGAGAAATAAAAAAGTTTTGCATAGATGTAATATGCTTTAAATTAAAAGCTAAAGTTTCTCAACAGTTAATGGGATCGTTGCCAGCGGACAGAGTAACAATAGCTCGAGTTTTTGAAAAGGTAGGACTTGATTTTGGAGGTCCTTTTATATTAAACAAACCACATTAAGGCGATCAGTTATATCAAAGGCTTATATAGCTTTATTTGTTTGCTTTGTAACGAAAGCGATTCATATAGAAATAGTTTCAGACATGACGACGGAGGCCTTTTTAGCAGCCTTAAAACGTTTTATTGGGAGAAGAGGTTTTCCAATCATTATTTATAGTGACAATGGCAGTACTTTTAAAGGTGCCAACAATCAATTAAATGAATTATTTAAATTAATGGATAGCAAAAACATAAAAGATAAGGTGGAAAATGCAGTTTCTAATTGGGGTTTTCAATGGGTATTTATCCCAGCTTACTCTCCGGTATTCGGAGGATTATGGGAAGCGGGAATTAAATCTGTGAAACATCATTTAAAACGCGTTGTTGGAAAAAATAATTTCACGTATGAGCAGTTAAACACAATCATTATTCAAATAGAAGCCATAGTAAACTCCAGACCGCTTAGTCCAATTAGTAATGACGCATCCGATTATTCATATCTTACACCCGCTCATTTTTTGATCGGGTCCACTTTTACCAATGTCCCAGAAGCTGATTGTACTTCGATACCTATTAATCGATTAACATTTTGGAAAAGATGTACACAGATACAGCAATCTTTCTGGAAATCTTGGTCAAATGATTATTTGGTACAATTACAAAATCGACCAAAATGGCAACATAATTTACCTAATGTAGAAATTGGTATGCTTGTACTCATAAAAGAAGACAATCGCGCTCCATTAGAATGGAAACTTGGACGCATTGTAAATTGTATAAAAGGAAAAGATAGTAAAGTACGCATTGTACAGGTTAAAACGACTACAAATACTACTGTAATATCTATTTCAAAAATTTGTGTATTACCTATTTATTAAATAATTATTGTGTAATTTTATGTACTACTAATACGACATGTTTGTCATTTGTAAGATTAATTTTAGTGTAATAACTTAAAATGTAAATATGTTTAGATTTAAATTGTCAATTTGTTTTTTTGACATTTTTCTGGTGGCCCAATTATGTTCGGCACAGGCTTCCATATTTACGGTGCGGTGGGGATGAACTCACCCCATTTAGATTTAAGAATATTTTGTGAGTCAGTCAGATCTTAAGAGTTGTTGTAAAGAGTAAGTTTAAGAGTCGTAAAATAAAAATTATTAAACTACGATTCGTTTCCTTTAATGTAGAGCAATAAGTCTCCAACAATAGTATACCATTAGTTATAATCCATAGAGAAATAGTGCAACTGTAACCGTTTTAAAATCCAGATTATGTTTTTGGGTAAGATATTATCATATATAATATAAAATGTTATTTCTTCTACCATTATTTTCTTTGAAATTGTAGACGTAAGTGACAATATGCTGATAGGACAAAATTCCTTAAACATTGCCAACTGATTGATTTTGTTAGTTGAATTACATGGAAATCTTTCAGTTCTCAGGAAAAACAGTAGATGATAAATAACATTTAATTGTGTAGGTTGTAATAACATGAATAATAACATTATGCCATTAATTTTTAAGTATGGAAATGTACTAAGTGATTTACACCGGTTGAACAAATAAAATGCAAAGTGTTATATCTCAGGAACTACTCATCGTAGAGACTTGCGGTAAAAATTTCATAACAAAAGTGGTCATAAGAAAACGTTGAAAATTATTTTTAAATTATAAAGATGGCTGCTAGGGGGCGTAGCCAACATCTTGAATTTAAAATTTGGATTTAGTCGGGTTTTCGCTATATTAACACAACAAATAAATAAATGCTTTTATAGTTGAAGAACAATCCTCATCTTTTTCATTTAATACTTTTTCCTATCTTTAAAAATAAAGTGAAGAGGGGTCTTTGAAAATGCTTGTAAACAAATGCCAACAATTTCAAAATGGCCGAACATAATTTAATGATCTTGGTGTCGTTGAAAAGAGCTTTCCTTAGGTTACAATTCTAACCGTATTTATGGTCATCGTAATTTGGCATGTCGCCGCTAGAGGGCATTTTCCGAAATTATCACGGAAATTGCAGTTTTTCTCGGAAAACTTAAACGGAACGGTATCATTTTCTTATCACAAAAAAATAGTAAAATTAAGCCCAAATAAGATGGTGAAAACCGCACCTCGATATCTTATTCCTAACACAAAATATCTATATTTCGGTCAGATTTTCAATTTTTTCTTAAAAATTTTGGATAAAATACTATATTCTGAAATTTATTCGAAAATTGCGATAAATTGCAAGAAGAACAGAATAAATCTCATCTTTTTTACTACGACAAGGTCAAAAATCAGTCGATTTTTGAATAAAAAAATAACAACGGACAAGGGTTGTTTTTTACAGAGTAACTTTATTTTTACCTATCAAACTCAAAATCCGTAAAAAAATATAAATAACTTCGATAGTCATCAATTTAGTAATTTTATTGAGTAATTTTCAGTATAATTTAAAGGGCATAATTTATGCTTGGCACATATTAAAATTAAACTAGATAGGTAGGAAAAGGTAAATAATAAGTAGTAGGTCATGAAAAGAAAAAACAAAGTATTTGAAAATAAAATGACAGGACGCGGCGTTCTGACAATCAGTTAAATGTCAATTCATGTCGATCAAATAGAACTAAAGAATGGATTTTTTCTATTTTATTCATAAGACGGTCAATGGAAAATTATTGTAACTAACTCGCATATTAAAATAACATTAATTATCGAGACTTTTAATTGTCGAGATCGCTGTCATTAACATACTTTTCGTAAATAACTATTAATGTGTCCTTAAGCGTTCAAACTGCCGCCCATCATGCTCTATGCACAGTTGAAGCCTTTGCTGCGTGGAAAAGGACCGCCGCTTCAATTTCGGTTCTTGGCAGGCTGTTGATTGCATTAATGAATCCTTTCATGCATATTTTCTCTAGTTGTAGGTTCTGTTTAAAACACAATGTCCTTTAGTCGCCCCCATAGGTAAAAATCCAGATAAGTTAAGTCCGGGGACCTGGCAGGCCATAGAAATAGGCTTCCCTTCCAATCCACCGGTCTGAAAACATCTCATTCAAATATTGTCTTACATTCACGGTAAAATGTGCTGGACAATCATCTAATTATAGAAACATATTTCGACGTGTTTCTAACGGCACATCTTCTAATAAAATTGGCAAATGATTCTGTAAAAATCAAGGAAGACATTGCCATTTAGGTGTTGATTAAAGAAAAATGGTCCAATAATGCTTCCTCCCTAGATGCCACACCACACATTAACGCTCCATCTTCCTTTGATGTTGGACTTCACAAAGCCAATGGGGATTTTGTTCGGACCAGTAGTTCACATTGTGTATGTTGACTTTGCCGTGGCTATTAAATGTGGCTTCGTCAGTCCAAAGAATTTGAGACAAAAATTGTCTATTTTCATTAAGCATTCCTAACATCCAGTGGCAATAATTTAATCGATAATGAAAATCTTGTTCACTTAAACTCTGGTGTAACACTAAATGATAGGGTCGAAGTCTAAAAACAAAAACAGTATATTTCAATATGGTCTAACATAACTAATTTATAGTAGTAGTTAATAATAGGGGTTAGTAGTTGTTGTAGTTAGTTGGTTTATAGTAGTAGTAGTTCGTTAATAGTAGTTAGTAGGTAGTAATGGTAGTTAGATGGTAGTATACTTATTGTTATTTAGTTATTTATTTTATACATTAGAACTTACCTATGATCCTTCAAAATATATTGAACCGTAGACCGAGATATTAAGGCATAATGCTCTCGTACTAATATGCGGATTAAATTCAATGTAGGCCAAGACGTTTATGACATTTTCCTCAGTTTTTCCATTGCTACGTCTGCGAAATGTGGAACGAAAGCTACCAGTGGTACGCAAACGCTGAACTAAGCGAGGAAAAATTCTCGCATCGCGAAAACGCCGATTTGGATAACGAGCACTATAAATTCTTTGAGCTAATGCCGCATTTTGAAAGCATTCAAAATAAACGGCAATCATATCAACGCATTCGTCGTTTGTAAAAGGCATTTTACCTAAAGTTTGTAACGCGGGCAAGTAACACCCTAAATAAAATTTGACGTTTCTTTGAAATATTGCCATCTTTTGTTTTTTCTTTTTCATGACCTACTACTTATAATTTACCTTTTCCTACCTATCTAGTTTAATTTTAATATGTGCCAAGCATAAATTATGCCCTTTAAATTATACTGAAAATTACTCAATAAAATTACTAAATTGATGACTATCGAAGTTATTTATGTTTTTTACGGATTTTGAGTTTGATAGAGAAAATAAAGTTACTCGTAAAAAACAACACTTGTCCGTTGATATTTTTTATTCAAAAATCGACTGATTTTTGACCTTGTCGTGGTAAAAAAGATGAGATTTATTCTGTTCTTCTTGCAATTCATCGCACTTTTCGAATAAATTTCAGAATATAGTATTTTTATCCAAAATTTTTAAGAAAAAATTGAAAATCTGACCGAAATATAGATATTTTAGGTTAGGAATAAGATATCGAGGTGCGGTTTTCACCAGCTTATTTGGGCTTAATTTTACTATTTTTTATGATAAGAAAATGATACCGTTTCATTTAAGTTTTCCGAGAAAAATCGCAATTTCCGTGATAATTTCGGAAAATGCCCTCTAGCGGCGACATGCCAAATTACGATGACCATAAATACGGTCAGAATTGTAACCTAAGGAAAGCTCTTTCAACGACACCAAGCTCATTAAATTATGTTCGGCCATTTTGAAATTGTTGGCATTTGTTTACAAGCATTTTCAAAGACCCCTCTTCACTTTATTTTTAGAGATAGGAAAAAGTATTAAATAAAAAAGATGAGGATTTTCTCAACTATAAAAAGCATTTATTTATTTGTTGTGTTAATATAGCGAAAACCCGACTAAATCCAAATTTTTAAATTCAAGATGGCGGCTACGCCCCCTAGCGGCCATCTCAATACTTTAAAAATAATTTCCAGCTTTTTCTTATGGCTACTTTTGTTATGAAATTTTTTACCGCAAGTCTCTACAATGAGTAGTTCCTGAGATATAACACTTTGCATTCTTATTTGTTCACCCTGTACACAAAAGCTACCTTTTATTGGCATTACTGGTAGATCAAGCAACTGATGAAACTTTGTATGTTGTTACAAAATTACAACAACTTTAAGAAACACATTTCAGAAATTTACACTTTTCTGTGGTTCTAAGCACGACATAAAAATTAGAATTGTATACATTTATACAGGTTGATTGTAAATTCAGGGTCACTTGATTTACTCTTTTATTATCCAAGATAGACAAAAAGTTTATTAAGAAAAGTTTTACAAGTATACAAGATGAGTATTTTCCAAACTTTGCACAAAATGGCTGACTTCCGGTTAAGCGGAAATGATATCAACTTAATTTTTAAATTAATCATGTAGTATTTTCAGGCTAAAGTGATTGATCAATTCTCTTTAAAAAAACTATAACACAAGTATAGCGCTAAAGTTACTAATAAATTAGTTATTTATTATTCAAAATCTAAAGAGATGCTTTTGATTGGTACAATTAATCTTAGGAGGCTGTGAAAACTAATGTGCACAACGGTTAGAATACGATGAAATAACAACTGAAATGCTGCAAGATGTACAACGAAGTATTGTGAATAAAAATCGCTTATTTATACAACAAAATGGGGGCACTTTAAACATTTGTTAAACTAGTTATTTTTTCTTTTGTTGTTTGGTGAGAAATATTTATAAGCTGTTATTTATATTACCTGTTTTCTGTTATCATAAGTTGCAAAATATTTATTTGATGACCGAAAGCTGTTAAATTTTAATATCGTGATTCGTAACTTTAAACGCTATACCTGTTTTATAGTTTTTTAAAGACTACTAATAATCTTAAGCCTCCTAAGATTAATTGTACCAATCGAAAGCATCTCTTTACATTGTAAATAATAAATAACTAATTTATTATCTTTGATAGTTTTTGAGATAAAAGCGTTTTATTTCGAACATTACGTATGTACATATGCAGTATTACATGTACAATTGTTTTAACCGTAGTCACCTGTCAAGACTTACAAACTGAAATTTAATCTACGATTGGATCATAATTGCAACAATTGTTAAGAGTGTTTTGTTAGGAATTCATAAAAATGAAAGTTTACACCTTGCAAGAAAGAGGGGACATTTGATTGGTAATTGGGAAATGCCAAGAAAATTGTTTACTGGTTTCAAGAATCTACGCCCAAAAATTTCCCGATCGAGATCATACAGAACGGCGTTGCGTTTTCCGCAGAACAGGAAGCGTGGCATATAAAAAGCCAAATAGAAGTGGATTACTTACTTGTGGGAAATGACGATGTAGAATTTCATTTAGCGTCATAGTAGTGGAAATTCTGCACAGAAGCCAGCAGAGTGTCAGCGTCTTTAAATTAATGGTATCGGGAGATGTTAGAACAAAAATTGGATACGTAATGTAATCAGTTAATGTCATTTTATGACGTTCCAGCCTACTAATAGTTGTCTAAAGTCCATAAACAAACATTTAAACATTCATATAATTGTTTTCTGTCAAATGTGTTACGGATGATAGTGATTTTTATTAAGTTTTTCATTTGACTGATCCCTGGATTATCCAAACTTTAGTTTGTATTTGTATTAGGGTTTTCCATGACAGATGTGACACTTTTCATAATCAAAGTAAGTGGTCAACTTTTCTTAATTAATTACGACAAGTTAATTTTTTCGTAATTTGTCAGATTGTTTTGACATTTGTTTTGAAATTGGTAACTATGGTAACATCGGTCACAACCGATTAGAATTTCAATTTGAATAGGTTTAATTCTTTTTCTAAACTTTCTTTCTCAAACAATATTGTATGTAACATGTAACTCATGCGATTGTTAGACTGTAATGTCTCAAAATGTTATTAATTAATTAAATTACATAAGTATTTTTTGTTTTAAAGTGTCTCGCTACCATCAATTTTAAGGAAATTGTAAATAGCGCAAAAAACTGTAACACTTAGGCATATGACACTCTTATACCATTCGAAAGAGAAATTCTTTGTTAACGTTATAAATTAATAAAATACATTTAAAATAAGGCTCATATTACATATAGAATGATCTTATAATTAACCGATAAATAGGTTTTTCAGAAAAGTGGACAGAATTCAGAACACCCTGCATTTAGGTAATAGTAAATTTAATAATAATTAATTAAAAAAAAAAATAAAAATTTTTCTTAAAACCCCAAATTTTTGAAAAAAAAAAAAAAAAAAAAAAAACACAGGGGAACTTTTATGAAAGTGTTTTTTACAAATCATAAAACGCAATAATATACTTAGTGTTTTATAAAATATACAAATTTTATGCGTCACACTTTTTTGGGACATACTGTATGTTATCTTGACTAAAGAATTCAAAATGTCACAAAAACCCATGTTCCATTTAAAAACATAACTTTGATATATACACTCTGTATATGGACACTCTGTACATCTCAAAATAATTTTAAAACGTAGTCTTTAAGATCTTCTATAAATCAGATGAAACAGGTTTTATTATAATTTAATTTCTTTTGTTCATTTATAAATATTTCTGTTGTGTATAGATTGAAGTTGTTATTTTATAAATTATTGTTATTTAACGACCCCTTGAGATTATTTAAAGAAATTTTAATTAAGAGTGTGATCACTTTATAAACAATTTATAAACCACCGCAATATGTTTGAAGCGTTATGGAATTGTTGACAAAGAGATAAAACATTTAAGATTACGAGAATATGCCACGGTACTCTTATACTGTTATTACTGAAAAATAGATTAAATTTAATGTTCAAAGTAAGCTCCATTTTGCTTTTGACAAAAGAAATATTTTGTGAAGAAATTGGATTGGAATCCATTGTAGTGACCTAGACTCAATTTAGTTGAATAAATAAATCCTCCAAAATAATAGTTCTGGATGAATATCCTACCAAGGATTCCTTAATGTGGAAGTATGAACATAAACTACTACCCCGGTTTCAATATACCTTTTTTTTGACGTTTCGCTTGGTCTATCCAAGCTTTATCAAGGCGTCTGTTTATTAAAGAATTACAGAAATTAATTAATACATTAATAAGTATAATAATACAATGTTAATGTAATTGAAAGAACTTATATGTAATGAACAAAGACCCTAGAACTCAAAGTATTCTAAAAAGTAAATAATTTTTTGCATTAAAAATTATTAATTGATTAAGTACACATCACAGACAGATTCTTGTTAAATTATAGTGGTAGTAAAAGGGGGTTAAATATGTGTGTTTTTTTATATATAAAATATTAGGAAAAGTTAAAATCAAATAAAATAAAAACCAGTAGCGACTCACCTTAAACTTAGGGGTGGTTGTCACATCTAACATTAAAATAAATTTCCAACAAATGTTAAAAAAAAACGTACAGTTACAAGAACGGACTAACAATGAAAACAAACATTTTTTTGTGATATTGATTTAGCGATATGTGAAGTTATGTACAAAATGGATTTTAAATGTTGAAAGTATGTTCTGTTATGAGGTAGTGAGTAGAAAATCTTCAGTCTCGTTATTACAGTTGTATTGATGTCGTTTTATTCCATTTTTAAGCTTCTGTTTAGTCTGTCCGATGTAACATTTATTGCAATTGTTACCACCTATCTTGTATACAACGTTAGATTTGTCCAAAGTATCTGTCTTGTGTTTCAGTCGTGAGTAGACGTTGTTATAAATGTTATTTTTATTGTATAGGACAATTTTCACTTCTTCAGTACTTAGTAAATTTATTATTCTTTGGCTGAGAGTTAATGATTTTTTGAAAATAATATTTAGTTGGTTGTTTGTAATCGTAGAGTGGTTTTGTCTTTGGTTTAAGTTTAAATTAGAGTTTATTAGTTTGTCAGGATAGTTATTATGTTTTAGTATATTTTTGAGAATTGTTATATTTTTATGATGGAATGTCTAGTCACTAAGTCTTATTATTTTGTTTCCTCATGGCAACTATTGTGTTTATTTTTTGATGTAACGGATGCTTTTATGTACCAGTCTGTCAATATAGTATTATTGCCCATATTTTGTATTAGTAACAAGTCTAAGAAAGGAATCTGTTAGTTAGTTTTTAGTTTTTAAAAGTGGTTCCAATATTTATTTATTAATAATATAATTAGTTCCTTAGTAATATTTGTAAATAAAGAACAGACGTCAAATGATACCATATTGTAATTATTGGAGATAGTGTACGTTTTTATTTTATCCACTAATTCATAAGAGTTCTTTAGAATGAATTTAAAATAAATATGCTATATTAGAAATGATTTCATTGAAAAACTTCATAACAATACACGACATCAGGCTTCCGGTTTTGTGTATTTTTATAAGACCGTAAAATTTAGGAGCCATTGCTAAATATGTAACAATTTGTCTAAATATAGTGTATTTTATATGCCCTTATTGTATAGTAGAAAATTGGTTATCTTATTGCTTCTATTTGGTATATAAGCAAATGCAAGTCTTTTTGATCATTTAACTTAATTTCTGCAGAATGTTTTAGAGAATTTAATTTATTCATGTTTGCGCATATTATATTAAATGCCTTTTACGGAAAAAATTGAAATTTGACCTTTTGAGAGGGGCCACGGAATTCTCATTATGTTCATTTTATTATTTCTGTAACACAAACCCATGATCTACCTAAAACGCGCACTTTATGTGTGATACTACATACTACTGGTAAATGTAAATAATTATAGGTTTTAAAGATGAAATTTTAGAACGCATGGAATTCTTTGAATTTTTGCCGTCTCGACTAGTATCACATAAAATTGCTAGAAACCTTAGCGCTTATTATACAAGGCAGTAGATAATCTTTCTGTTTGCTTTTCTTTTTCCTACATATAATATAATGAATTATTTTAAACCTACAATATAAAAATATTCTATTTATTTCCATTTATTGAAGACAGTAAAATTACTACCTACTAGTATTCAGTAGTAAGTGTATACAATACAGATCATTCGTCTTGTTTCATACCCAAAAACACTCAAATTTTTTGGAAATATAAGCAATTTACTACCTAGCTAAAAACTAGGTGGTCAAATGAAAACTTTTAAAAAGTGCTGCAAAGTTTCGAGAAGTTGTAGGATTTATCCGGTAGATGGCAGGATGTTCGTTGAAGTTCACACAATGACCACCAGGTGCGATAGTGACCTTGCTACACACAACGAGCAGTGACTTCAGTTACAATATGGCCGCCCCATTATCAATATGCACCGCGTTAGAACAGCGATCAGTCATTCGTTTCTTGAGCAATGAAGGTGTCAAACCAATGGAAATTCATCGCAGGATGACAGTACAGTATGGTGATTCATGTTTATCCCTGCAGCAAGTGTACGAGTGGTGCAGAAAGTTTAAAAGTGGTATCGTTTCAATAGAGGACGCCCAACGACCTGGGCAGGCTCACCGCGTAGTGACAGACGCAAACATTGCGCGGGCAGAAGAAATTGTTTTGGACAACAGGCGTATAACACCTAAGGAAATTGCCCAAATGCTGGAGATTAGTTACGGTTCAGCGCAAAATATTGTCCATAATGTGTTGCTGTTCAATAAAGTTTCTGCAAGATGGGTTCCGCGTCAATTGACTTCTGAATTGAAAGAACGTCGCGTCGATGCCTGTGAAGAACTTTTGCGTCGTTTCAACGCCGAAGGTGATTCATTTTTAGACAGAATTGTTACAGGGGATGAAACCTGGGTTCATTACCATCAACCAGAAACAAAAGAGCAAGGAATGGCGCCATAGCTCATCGCCAAAACCAAAAAATTCCGAACTCAGCGATCAGCAGGAAAACTCATGCTGACTCTCTTCTGGGATGTAAACGGAGTAATTTTGGAGCATTACATGGACAGGAGAATGACAGTAAACGCTACTTATTCAAATCTCTTGAAAAATCAACTTAAGCCAGCAATCAGGAGTAAACGGCGAGGACTTCTCACTTCAGGTGTGTTGTTACAGCATGACAACGCCCGACCACATACAGCCCGTCTCGCGGTTCAAACTATCCAGGATATCAAATTTGAATGCCTCATTCACCCACCTTATTCTCCAGACCTCGCCCCTAGTGACTTTCATGTGTTCGGAAAGCTTAAAGATGCAATGGGAGGCAAGCATTTCCAAAGTGATGAAGAAGTGAAAACCGCGGTGCACGAGTGGCTACAGGCACAACCAAAAGAATTCTTCAAACGTGGTATTCATGCGCTTCCAAAGCGGTGGAACACTTGCATAACACGTCAAGGAGACTATGTCGAAAAATGATAAATGTAAGTTTTACTTAGTTGTCAAAATAAATAATTTATAACACTTTTAAGGTTTTCATTTGATTCACCTCGTATAACTCTGCTGTACAATATGCTTCCAGCAAATTTTTCATTACATTTGTCAAATGTATAGTTTTTAAAAGTATTATTTAAAATGTAAATGCACAAAAATGGCATTTTTCATTAAATACTATATTATTTTCTACTTATTTAAATCAAGTTAAAAATTCAACATCTATGACGGGATATAGTCGGTAACTTGGTATTTACTTACAAGTGTTTAATTTTAGATAAAACTGATTCAGGACAATGTATACAACATGACTCTACGGTTTATTTTGTATAATTTAACGCTAGAAAAGTTATGTCAGACCTTGTAATTTTTGCCCAGTACGTGGTGTTTAAATTAACCAACTATTTTCATTATCGCCTAAATGGTACGTACCACGCTCACTTAAACAGCTAGTTGAACCATTAATGAGTTCACTCCACTTTCCATCAGGCAAACATTCTCGTGTTTTGTCGCCACTCAAAATATAACCTTCATCGCATTCGAAAGTAACTTGCGAGCCCGGGTGAACTGAAAGGTACTCTTACGTCCAAATTTCGGAGTTTCTAACACTCCACACGATATTATACGTTTTCGATTAATTTCTTTTAGTTGTATCAATGCATTTTATAAAATAAAGTGTAATGAGCCAATTCTCGGTTTAACGTGAGCGAATAATCGTATAAGCAATGAGAATCTTCTCCGCAAATATTATACGCATTGAAGATGTCTATAGAACGATTTGGAACTATTAAATCTTCAGGGATCATTCTAAATTCGGGTTTAAATTTATCGTTGTTATAGTATGCGGAGGTTCTACCGAAATTCGAATGAAACAATGATTTTCCTTTTTCAACGACGTTTTCCTCATTTACCATCCATTTTAAACCGAATTCGTTATATAGTTTCTCATATTCTTCTGTATTTGATGGTGCAGTTATTTGCACTCCGCTGGGGTTGACAAAATCGTCTAAACCATTAAAATTCCAATTTCCTAGCAAGCCTCGCGTTTGATTCTATAACACAATTAAATTCTTGATTACTGTACGTGCTTTAAGTAATTAACTTACTATATAGGTTTTTGGCAAATATACTCGAGCAGTCATGTAACCCTTATTTTCGACAACTTCTAGGCCAGCACCCGAGTCGAACATAACGATAACTTCAGATTGATTAAGAATATACAACGGCGTATATACAGTCACACCTGTTACGCTTTTGTGTTTTTCTTAGTCATTTAGTTTTTCAGATACTCACCTGGAAAATGTTGAAATTTTATCGATTGTTTGTCAAAGTAAATTCTGTTTCCATCCACTAATACATCAAGACGATATCGCCATTGTGCTTCTTTCGGCCTTAACTTAATCTCTACAACTGCTGAAGAGTTTTCTCTAGCAACTACCGCAGTTACTTGCGTCGCTCTTACTTCTCCATAATAGTTCGCTGGCATTTGCTCAAAACGAGCTTGTACGTCTAATTTATTGTGTTCATTACTGGTGCGCACAAGAACAAATTCACCTTTGCCGTTAAAAGTGTACATCACATCATCAAACGTTAAAAAATGCGGATCGCCAAATACACCTGCTACTGCAGGAGATTGGTAACCTACGCAATCCTGTGTTGCACGTCGCTGAGTGCGTAATGTTCTACAACCAGTTGATTGTTCGTGATTCCATCTACAACACAAATATTTGGGCACAATGTCGTGAAACCAATGGGAAAGAGTTGGTACTTTAGTTGCTACATTCCAAGGAAAATAGCCAAGATTGTGAGATTGATGTGGACTAGATCCCCATTGCTGATCCTGAGACAACATTAAGTTGTAATATCTGTCGTAACAACATTGTTGTCCCGCACCTTTAATGCTGTCAATATATTAAAATACATACAATTAATTCAAAAGTGCTTCACAAGTTACTTACCTAGTGCCAGTTTGAACACAATGTATAGCACCCTTATGATATCTGCACGTGGGATTTGCATCCTTGTCGCATTCAGGATCCGGCATATATCTACCTTTATCATTCAAGGCTTGGTCTAGTGTACAAGGACATTGAGGTAGTTCGTGTGTAAACTTTTTCAAATATCCGTCGTGTCTCATCCAATCATCGCATAAAACAGTAGTCCAGTTATGACCGTATTCCTTTTCCCATTGCCAAGAAAAGTACCAACCTAATGGTATCGGCCTGCTCCATAGAACAGGTATTATTTTAGTGTCTGTTCCTTGGATTGGTATTGGCTCTGTTAAATTAATTTGTATAAAACCAAATTTTATATCCAATAAGTTTCGATTATTGCGGTTTCTAAACGAATCTGGTAAAATTGTGTAAATACCATTGTTTATTACATCAGCAGCCAATTCGTCAATATATAAAAATTCCGGGGTTATTCCCACTTCTCGATAACCCCATAATGATATTTGAACATTCGCATCTTTGTTTATAGTTAAATTACTTGGATTCCATATTATTGCCAATTCTTTTGGAAATTTCTCGTGAACGGAAAAATCTTGAAAAAAAATATCTTCTGTCGCAGTTGCAGGTGTTTCTACAATTAACCACTGATAATATTTTTTTCTATTAATATATGTTTCATAACATACCAACAAAATATTTTCCTTTCCATTTGTAACGACCAGGCAACAAAGATATCTCAAATGGGATGTACCCTTCGACAAAGAGTTGAGGTTGAACGCATAATGCTCTGTTGCGATCTACAATTCTGCCATATACTTCACTTTTCTTATTAAAAGTACACATGATTTTGCCTCCTGGTTGGAAACATGGGCCGGTGATGTTAATTATAGTTCCTCCTAACATGTTTCCGCGTTCGGTGCCCAAAACAATTGGCATGTTAGGATGGTCTGAAAAATTAACATGTGTATGAAACTGAGTAAACAATTGTGGTTGAAATACCAGTATTAATGTGGCAACTGCTCGCTACAATGTTTTCATCAATTCTAAAGATATGTCGACCTTTAAAACCATTTCCCCAACCGGCACTAGTTAAATCGCGAATTCTCGGTCCTTGACTGTAAGGCATGTACTCAAAACTACGACTACCATTACCTGCATTAAAACCAATAAAAGCGGGAACGCCCCCTTCACCTCTTAAAGTATCGCCCATAGCTTCCGTATGACTGGTCCATTGCAAATCGGCATAATTAAAGATGGCGTAAGTATAAACTTCGTCAGTAGAAAGTACTAGTTGGAACGTGTTCGTCTACAAAGTACTTAGTAAATATCGCAAACTGTACAAACAACTTTAATTACTGTTGTACGTGAGATATCAATACCACCAGCAAAAGATATATTTTTCCAAGTTACAATAATAGCGTGTTTTGGTTCAAACGTGTTTGCACCAACTATACCTTCTCTAATATCCCATTTAATTCTTTCCCTCATTTCAACACCTAATTGATCAGTACGTATTTGTAAATCTCTCTCTAATCTAAAATAAACTCCAGGTTTTCTTTGATCGATACCGTCAGCACGCAAACTACCAATACGACATTTACTAAAAAATATTCCTATAAACGAAGGATCTTTTTCTTTCGGCCAATTTTTGACTGGAAAACTAATGGATAACTGGGATAGTTATTAGAGGAGTCACTAAATTCTAAATATCCGTTTATGGATACTCTCGTGTAATTATATCTAAATCCAAAAAATGGAAGTTGAAAATTCAAATTTTTGTGAATTTGAGATATGGACGAATGTATGTCTTTTTGCCAATCGCCGTTATTGTCTCCGTCACTGTCTTTATCAAAGTACCAATACATAAATTCTTTTCGTATGTCTTTAAGACGCTCTTCAGTGATGTGATATGGTATAGAATGTTTATAACTATGCTTCGGAGGAGCAAATCGAGATGACAAAGAATCTAAAAATTGAGACAAATTAAATAAATTTAGGAAATAACATTGAAGTTTAGAATCCACTAAATTAAATTATTAATTCTTTAGAATTAATTCTATCTTAAAACTTTGGCCAATATTTTTTTAAAATTATATATAGTTTCGACTGACATTATTAAAAAAAATAATTGTTAAAACTTCAAGTTAAATTAGTTAATAATTTGTGGTAGTTTACCCCAGTTGCTGTAATTGATCAATTTTTCGTCTGAAACTCCAGGTTCATCATTAAGCTCAAATTGTTGATTAAAATTGATAGGTGATGATTGACTACCTCGTTCTAAGAAAAATGTGATTAATCAGTTAAAGTAGGTGAGAATAAAACCGAACCTTCTGCATCTTGAATAGCAGACCCGCCTTGGTGTACTACTGCGTGTGCATAAGCAGCACAACAAAAAAATACAATTGGCACAAATGCTCCCATTGTCTTGCACATTTTCTCAGTTCCTTAATTGATGTTTAAAATTTTATGATTGCTGAAAGTCACTTTAACTGCTCTATATTTATAATTTTTAAGTCCTTATCTTCCTATTTTGATTGATAAATACTTTAGGTCAAATACAGGGTCAAATGTTTTGGATAGAACTACGTTTTAATTAACAAAATCTTATGTAATTAATTGGAGCAACCGTCAACGACAGAAGTTTGGTTATTGTTTCTTTGAACTAGGACAATGTATTAACTGCATTTTCTATACATTGGTACAATTTAAAAACAATTATAAAAGTGGATAGTGTTAAGTTTTAAAAACGATCCCATAGCGCTTGCCTAAATCACTTAAGAGACTTGAATATTTGCAAACCAGCACAGAATGACACGACAGCTGTTTCGTTTTTAGGAACTTTCCAAAACTTCCAAAAATTGTCAACACTAACTATATGTGCTAATGTATTTAAAAAGTTATTAACAAAAAAAATCAATTCGGAATTTTTATCACCGTATAATTTGGTGCTATTTATTGTTTAAAATTAAAATTAGTATTAGTTATTAAAAAAACTATTAACAAAAACAAATGGGTACGGCCGATTTCATGTAGCCACACCCAATGATCAATTCATCATTTTTATTACATTATAATTTTGTGCTATTTATTTAATTATAAAATTCTACAACTAAAGACGTGAGACGCATTATTATTTATTATTTTTGTTTCGTATCTTTCACTGAACAAAAATTTCTCTTACCGGTAAGACAAATATTAAGAAACATATTCTTTGCAGTTTAAATTTAAGTCGCTGTTGATAAACTCAGCAATACCGTAAAACGCATTTCTAACAAGGAATGCCTTAACTCTAGTTTTTAAATTACAAATTGGTAGACTTCTTATTTGGTTCGGTAATGCCTTAAATAATTTAAAGGACATATTTACAAAACTTGTGTGTGTTTTTTCAAACTTGTAGAATTTTAGATGGATATCATAACAGTTACTTGTGTTGTAAGTGTGTACATTATTTTTAGTATTACGTTCAGAACAATTACTTCTATCGAATAAAATACAATTTAGAATAAATATGCTAGGCAACGTCATTAATTGAAATTGAGTAAATGTATATTTACAATCCGCCTTGTATTCAATGCAGCCCAAGATCCTAACAGCTCGACGTTGAAGAGTAAATATTCGATGGACATTAGAAGAATTGCAATACACCCATACCTCGCTTTACGGCCTAGATACGTTCTACGAAAGTTGGCCGCAAAACGAAAAGCCATATAAGGAATCAATTATTCTAATAAATATTTGTACAAATTTAATAGGTTCGGTTCCAAATTTTTTAAATATGTAACATGATTTATCATTCAAAATGATTTTTGTATTTTTATTTCATTTAAATAATAAATTCATACACATCAAGTGCATACATTTGTACATAAAATAATAACAGACTCCAAAAACCAACAATAATCTATAAACAAAAATGAAACAACTTCATGTTACATAAAATATGTGTATGTATACATACATAATTATTTTTAAAATGGCTTTAATCTGAAGACGTTGAAGAAATGGTATCTTGCAGCTCACTGTCCTCATCATTTTTTGTTAGTAAGGATGGTCCTGGCTTAAAAAAATTGTCCAACGTTGTTTGTCTTGCTTTCTTGTCTATTTCGTTCTTCAATGATTTATAACAGCTAATGACCGAGTTAATTCCTCGAGAAACTTTAGCGCTACGTTCAACGTCAGGATCGTTTTCAAGGAGGATGTTTATTCCTTGTTCAAAATAAGAAAAAAGCTTTCGACAAATTTTTTGATGTTAGCTGTTTCGATACAACAGGTTCTGCCTCTTCATCAAGTGCCGGTTCTGATTGCAACTGAATGAGTTCCTCATTTGAAAGAGGTTCTCTATCAGCTTCAAGTAGATCAAGCACATCACGTTCGTTCAAACCTTCAAAGCCGAGATCATGTGCTAGATCCAAAATGTTTTGCCTAATTTCAGGAAGGAAATTAACTTCTGCATCAGAACTTTTACGCATTCTGGCCATATTTTTTCCAAACATGGTTCATTGTTGTTAATTTTAATTCCTTCCATGACTCACCGATGCTGTCAACAGCATTCTTGATGTTATAATTTTTCCAAAATGTTTTAATAGAAGATTCGCCATCAGTTTCCTTTATAAGTTGTCGGAAAGTTCGGCGTAGGTAATATGCCTTAAAAGTGGCTATTGCACCCTGATCCATAGGTTGGATCAGAGCTGTTGTATTTTTTGGTAGGTACTCAATCTTGACGTCTTCAGATAGTTCGGATAAATTTGTAGGATGCCCTGGTGCATTATCCAAAATTAGCAAAGCCTTGTTGCTTAAGTTATGGTCTCGCAAATAATTTTTCACTTCTGTACAAAAGTGATTTTTGAACCAATCTTCAAAAGTCGCTTTAGTCATCCAAGCTTTCTTGTTGGATCTCCATATGACGGGTAATTGATTTTTATTTAGTCCTTTAAGAGATCTTGGATTTTCGGAGAGATATATTAAAAGCGGTTTTATCTTAAAATCACCCGCGGCATTTGCACCCAGCAGTAAAGTTAGTCGTTCTTTAGACACCTTGTAACCAGGCGCAGATTTTTCGGTTTTTGAAATGTACGTGCGTTCAGGCATTCGCTTCCAATAAAGCCCTGTTTCGTCCACGTTAAACACTTGTTCAGGTTTATAACCACCTCTTTCAATAATCCCCTTTAAAATGTTGGGATATTCCTTAGCTGCGGCCTCATCGGCGCTAGCTGCTTCACCTTTCATTTTTAAATTATGCAAATTGAATCTATTTTTAAATTTTTCAACCCGCCCTAATTTGACATATTCAGCAGCATGGTACTTCATTCTTCAAATTTTCAAAAATACTTAAAGCTTTTTCCTGAATAGTCATTTGACTCATTGGCATTCTCCGTTTGTTATTGTCCTCAATCCATATAATCAATAGCTTTTCCATTTTTTCCATGATCCAGTTTCTTTGGCGTGTTAATCTCGAGACACTTAAAGGTGCAGCAGACTGCAAATATGTTTTAATGTTTTCTTTTTTATCGCGAATAGTTTGAATGGTAGATTTCGCAAGTCCCATTGTCTTGCAAATTTCAATAATTTTTTCTCCAGCTTCTATACGACGTATCACCTCTAGTTTAGTTTCTAGCGTGACAGATTTTCGGCATCTCTTTTATTAGTCTCCGAAGTCGACAATCGTTTCGGTGGCATTTTATCTAAAAACTAATAAAATTACATAGAAAATAAGTTTAAAAAAAGGTACATATTAAAAAAATTTAATTTGTACATATGTAATTACGTACCAAAAATGCTCCTAATTGTTTCCAATTTTTCCAGTTAATGTGTAACAAACGGTAATAAATACATAAAACACTCACAAACAAGTCTAAACCAGTCAGATTATGAGCACACACTAAATAACACTCGTATACAAGGGTAAATTGGAAAGAGTGTGCATCTATATTGCACTTGCGCAAGATTGGCAACATTCGACATCGAAAACTAATTTTTTCTGCTGTTATAGCAAAACATTTAAGGCCGTAAATCGAAAACGTGCCTTAATTGAAGAGGGCCGATATAGCGAAATGCCGTATAAAGAGCGGCCGTATAGCGAGGTATGGGTGTATTGTAAATGAGATTGGATCAAAACGATATATGCCGTTCTTAATATAGCGTGTGAAATATTGTCGGATAAACGTCGCAAGAGAAAAATATTTCGAGAAATTTTTTTGGCTAGTTCATTGATGTGGTCATTAAAACAAAGTTTGGGATCAATTGATATACCTAAGAAGTTTACACTAGAAGGATTTTCAAAGTTATGTTGTTTGAGAGTTGTTAATAAATGCTTAGTTTTATTACGATTTAAACACAGTTTATTAGATATGCACCATTCTTTGGCATTTTTTAAGGCCGTAATCGCTTGTTGGTTGATCCAGATTGGAGATTCTAATGATCAGGGTGGTATCATCTGCATATTGAAGGCAAACTTCTGTACTTCTTAAATGAGAAGCAAAACAAAGTCGAAAAATTATAAAAAAAAGTGGGCCTAAGATGGAACCTTGAGGAACGCCACTTTGTTAAGTTAGGAAACCTGATATGATTCCATTTGCTTTTACGGTTTGGGATCTACCTTGTAGGTAAGATTTTATTAAAGATAGACTAGCAACATTAAACTTATAGACATTCTTTAGTTTACGAATCAACATTTCATGAGAAACACCATCAAATGCTCGAGTTAAGTCGAGATAAATAGCTATAGAGTGCTGACAAAACAATTGTTCGACAAAATAACTTACTGCATCTGAGGTCCGCTTGTGTTTTCGGAAACCATATTAATTTTTAAATAGAATGCCCTGTTTTTCGAAATACTCTATAGTTTGGATGTAAATCGCTTTTTTAAAGATTTTTGAAAATGTCGGTAGAATTGAGATGGGGCGATAGTTTAGAGCCACTTTGCTATCGCCCTTTTTAAGGATCGGAACTACTATGGCAATTTTTAGAGCGTTGGGGAACGTTCCAGTTAGAAAAGAAGAATTTATTAAATTAGTCAAAGGTTTTACAAGCAAGCTTATGTGACTTTTTAACAGTTTTGTACTAATACCGTGAAAATCTTTAGTTGAAGACATTTTTAGAGATTTGATTATTTCTCTTCTTTCCACTTCGGAAATAGTGTGGAAAGAAAATTCTTTTAGGCCAAAAGATGTATTAACATTACATAATTCGATAAGGTTTATAGAACAAAGTTGAGAGGGTATTTTTGGCACTAATGATATGAAATATTTATTTAGGTCATTTACATCAATAAGTACCGCCGAGTGTTCATTTCGAGATCTATGCGAGTTAATAATATTCCAGGCAGCCTTATTGGGGTTGTTTGAATTTAAAATGATGTTATCATTTACAAGACGTTTAGCCTTTTGAATAGCAAGTCGGTATTGAGATCTCAGGTTTTCTCTTATCTTTTCTAAAGATTCACACTTTGTGATGCAGTACATATCATTTAGCAAAGCAAGTTGTTCTCTCATTAGCTTAAAATTGTTGTTGAACCACATGTTATTATCTCGATTTCGCGCACGAAATGTTTTAGTTGAAAAAGCGATTGAGAAGGCATCCATGAATTTTTCAAAAAACATGTCAAGTTTATCGTTGAGGTTTAGAAATGATTTATCCAGAAAATTCCAAGAGTACGAGGTTACCATATTAAAAAATAAGTTCAATCCCTTTGTAGTTATTGGTCTATAGTTAATATTAGAGTATTTACAATAAGGTTCAGTTTTGTTTTGAAAGAAATCCTCCGATAAGAAAATGAATTGACCGTAGTGATCGGATATATCGCCATTAAATATCTTAGAGTTCGTATGATCTAGATCAAAATTAACAAAAATATTATCAAGGCAGTTATGATATCTAGTAGCGGAGAAAATGGTTTGGGAATAACCAAAAGAAGACAGTAGATCACACAATATTGTAGCGTATTTATCAGCGACGTTAAATTTTACATTAAAGTCACCTACTACAACGACAAACTTTAGATTAAAAATTGAGTTTAACATGGGTAGATATTCTCAATGAATTTATTAAAATCTCCATTAGTAGAGCAGTAAACTGAGATTATAGTAATATCTGGGGCAGTGAGTAACACAGAAGTGATTTCACAGTGAATTTCAATTAACATTGCATTTACAAAATTGTTAGTTTTGAAAGAAATATTTTTGCGTACCAAAATAAGTACACCACCATGGATTGAAGATGAGCGTGAAAAATATGACGCTAGCACATAATCTCTAAAAGTGAAACTAACTTGCAAGCTCTGTCTCATTTAACCAATGTTTACTTAAGCATATCACATCATAAATACAATTATTAGCTATGAGATAAATTTCAAGTTCATTAAACTTGTTTCGGAGACATTGCACATTTAGATGAAAATAGAAAATTTATTTACTGCTACTGGTTTGGAGTCAATTTGGGACAAACCGTTAAAAAACGATTAACAACTACTCCTGTAGGCCATAAATTTGGATCTCTAGCTTGGTCTATTTGAGTAAACATAGTAGATATTTTAAACGACGAATAATCCTCCAGGTGCTTAGATTCCAGTTTTGTGCATTTAACAGAAGATATTTTATTTTCTTTGAGGTAATTAGTAACCATTTCTTCGGTATGGCTCACGTCTAAACCGCGCACATGTATATGAAAAAATCTTATCGCTGCTTTTAATGAAACATCTTCCCGACATCCGAATATTCCAGTTTTGTCTTCTTGTGTTTCTTTTTATGTGGTCCATTAATTTGCGTTCCTATTAGAAACATTGTGTTTCTTTTTACGTGGTCCATTCATTTGCGTTCCTGTTAGAAACATTAGGACTTAATTTAGTATTTTACAAAAGTTCCGTACTATTTATGTCAGTAGATACTGAGGTATTAGATGGTTTGCGCGTTTTTAAAAGAGATACTGGCACAGTAATTTGATGAGGTTTGATATCATTTTTAATATATGTACTTTCCTTGCTGGCGTTATTGACCTCGGAAATGTTTACATTTTTAATCGCTTCAGGCACAAGTGCAGGCGTTATGATAGGATTATCAACAGGTTTGTTTATGGACATTATTTTGAATTTTCATTTATGAGAAGTTTTTCCTCCAATAGTTTGATTTTGTCATACAAGACGGAAATTAATTGATTTTTATCACAAATTATAGACTTTAAATAATCAATTTCTTTGGGTTTGCTACCTGCTTCAAACAATCCGTTTTCTTGACATTCGTCGTTTCTTGCCGATACGCAACAAACTATTTGATCATTATCAATATATCGAACAATTTTTAATTTAGATTTTGCACAACTGACAATTAACACACTTGATACGTTTTTTAGCAGTATTTTTACCACATATCGCGCATAAATTAGTAGAACTCGAGTCGGACGCGTCTACTTCGTCCGCCATTATATTTTATAGATGAACAACGCTTTATATAAGAAAATATTCTTCAATGAAGAATATATTATATTAATTAAACACTAAGCTTTCTTATATTAAGACTGAAATTTCTCAAATAATCAGAAGTAGTTTCTTAGAGAATGAGATTTTAGATCTTATACAAAGGAAACGATAACTATTTTTTGAATCACTTTAATTTATTGTTTATGGTGAAGACGTAGATCCTCTTTATATGAAATTTGGAAAACATCCATAAAATATTATTAAAATGAAGGCTTGATGAAATCATTTACCCTGTTTAAAGTAATTTAGTAATTGTCAATGAATAAAAAAATATAATATTTAAAAAGTTTATTAATTACAATACAGATATTATAAAAATGCCATAACCTTAAAAACATCTGGTAACGTGTGTGTAGAAAGATAATGTACTCAAATTATTATATGATTTTAAAATTATTAGAGTTTGTAGGGGGGGGGGGGCTTACTTCATAATATTCAAAATGACAAAAAAGGTCTACAGTATTCACACAAACTGGTAGAGAATGACCTTCTTTGCAATAAAAAATATTCAACTAATTTATTTAATTAAGGTCTTTTGATCATCTTCGGAGAGTGTCTTATTCTTTTGGTAAATATTCAAAAACTCACGCCTTTTAACGCAACAATTCAAAAGATGTTTTAAAGACTAAAAATAAAAGTGGTAAATTTTTATACTTTTCAAAAAAAAAATTTCTACATCCTTGGATACTCTGATACTGCCGATTCTGTTGACACTGACAACCTAGGCGTAGAATAAGAGAAGATGTAACTTCTGCCTGTAAACAAATTTTTGAAAAAAAATGAAAAGACACAACAGAAATTAAATACAACAATAAAAATTTAAAAAGTAAAAACATAAACCTTGCACTTGCATACCTAGAGGGATTGGGATTCTTTTTGTTTCTAAGAGTTTCTCTAGCAGTTTAAACTTTGAAGAAGATTCTATTTCCATAGCATAATATGTTGATGTCACTATCATCAGTATCAAATTTATGTTAAATTAAAATTTATCCGTTACTAAAAATAAGTACTTAACCATAATAAATATTTCCTTACCTTCGATTCTGCTTGTAATCGACTCATCAAAAATGTATTTATTTATTTTCTAATATCCTTAATACTATTTCACATCCACTAGTGTTCAGACCACTCAAACTATAATTAATTGAAACCATCCTTAACCAACACAGTACGAAAATAACGTAGGTATAGATGCCCGTTTTGACCGTTAATTGGTAAGACAATGATCTTAGTTTAAGAAAGTGTATTCTTGGTTCGAGATAATTAAATTTTAATTTAAGATAAATTGCTTAATGGAAGAGTAATGTATTTTGATATATAAGTTCAAACAATAATTCATATTGGTACGTGCAGTTTCAACAATTAATATTTGGTTATCTCTGGATCACGTTACATTTTTTAGTTATCTAAAGCGTCAGTGTTTTTCCTTTTTGCCGTTTACTGCAGAACATTTGATTAAGAAGTAATAATAAAGTAAATTAGGATTTTCTTTATTTACCCACTTCCTAAAACTGGTAGTAGAACATAAATAGTCAAATTGGTTAAAACATAAAAGTAACATTAAATAGAACGTATAGTCAAATGTAAAATGTCCTCAACCAATTCATTACAGTTAACTGAAAGAGAAACATAATTATCTAAAACCGTTTTCTGTAAAAACAAAACGTTTTTAATCAATATGTATTAGGTACTTGTACATTTTAGATTCAAGTTTTAACAATTCTAGCCTAAAGAAATAGTTATCAATAGGATTACTTTACACACGAAATTTACATAACATTTTTTGACCGACGATCATCAACAAAAAGTAAAAAAAAAACAAAATTATTTGTAGGGAGCAGCAACAATCGCAAGTTCAGTGACAGACAGAGATCAGTTTCAAACTTCAAAAAATTTAATAATAATTCTTCTAGTACAATAAAAATACAATAAAACAGATTGACTCGCTTAAATACATCTTTACGTTTCTAGAGTCTAATGTTGAGTGTCGCGTATAACTAACACATGCGTATATGTCGCTAAGCCTCTGGCGGTGGTAACGAACTATTCCGAACATACTCCCCCTTGAAGACGTAGTTTTCAATTAATTCTGCTTCCATGGCTAGTGGGCAGATGTTGCCTAAGGCTCTTGTAGTCGTTCCAGTAGTGGTTCTTAGTGTAACCACTTGTACTATGTTATCTCTTCCGGGATGCAGTTTCTCGACTCGACCCATTCGCCAACAGTGACTTGGTAAGTTGTGTTCTTTAATTAGGACAAGTGAGCCAACATTTATCAGTGAGCGATCGGTGACCCATTTGGAACGCTGTTGTAGAGTGTTGAGGTAAGTTGAAGTCCAGTGCTTCCAAAATGTTTGGATTCTTTTCGAAGTTCTTCATTGAGTCCCTTAACAGTCATTTTCGCAGCTCCCAACTCGGGAATGCATTTTAAGTTAGTTCCGATAATAAAATGGCCAGGGGTTAGGGCAGTGAGATCGTTTGGATCACAGGACATAGGACACAGTGGTCTTGAGTTCAAGATGGATTCAATTTCACATATTGTGGTTAATAAAAGTTCTAAATGGAAATTAATGCTGTGTATAGCCTTGTATAATAACATTTTAAAAGATTTGACATTACTCTCGTGGAGTCCTCCAAAATGAGGTGCTCTTGCAGGAATGAAACTCCATTTAATTCGAGATTCATTAAGAAAGTTAACAGTAATTTCTGAAGTTTCGTGCGAAATAATATACTTATATATTTCCTTCAAGTATCTATCTGCTCCAACAAACGTTTTAGCATTGTCAGACGATATCTCAGTGGGAATGCCTCGACGTGCAACAAAGCGCTTTAAACAATTAATGAAATTATCCAGGCTCAAGTCTGTTGCCAACTCTATGTGTACAGCCTTAGATGCACAACATACAAATATGCAAATATAACACTTGATGAATTTTTTGTTTCGAAACTTCGTTTCCTTTACATTGAACGGCCCGGCATAATCAATCGTAACAAACTGAAATGCTCTAGAAGTTTGGGTGGTAAATTCCCTATTTTTGGATTTACAATACGCGGTTTGTACTTAAAGCAAATTATACAATTGCGCAAAATGTTTTTAACAGTACTTAATCCCGATATGATCCAATACCGTTCTCGTAAAATAGCCAAGAGATTTTCAGCTCCAGCATGCAGGTTTCTCAGGTGAATGTCCTTTATCAATAGGTTTGTCAACTGACATTTAGGTAAGACGACAGGATGTTTAGCACTGTAGTTCAGTTCTGAGTATTTCAGTCTCCCTCCTACTCTGATCAGGCCATTTTCATCCAGGAAAGAATCTAGTGACAGTATATTGCTCCGTCTTGAAACGGTTAGTTTCCCATTCAAGACTTTCAGCTCCTCCTTGAAGGCCTCTAGTTGTGCAATTCTAATCAAACAGGTAAGAGCGTCATCCAACTCTCGGATTGATAGATGTTTCTCCAGGTTGCATTCTTTGTTCTTTTTAGCGTTGTTGCAGAAACGAAGACACCAGCCAGTAATTCTAAGCAGTTTTCTAAAGGACGAATACTTGTCGAAAAGATGATGGTCGACGATCGTATGCCAAGCAATTTCAACAGTTGCGCGTTTTTCAGGTATTTCCAGTGCGTCTACACTCAAGTGTTTAACACTTGGCCATTCTTCCTCTTGCAGGCATAACCATTGTGGGCCTGACCACCATAATTCAGTTAAGTGACAGACGTCTACACCTCTGGTCAATAAATCTGCAGGGTTCTGTTTCGTTGGTACGTACAACCACTCACATTTTTCAGTCTTTTGCTGTATTAGGGCAACTCTGTTAGCCACAAATTGTTTCCATGTTATTGGGGCTTTTTTATCCAAGACAAGACTATTTTGGAATCGCTCCAACAGTAAATTTTGCTGAAAGGTAAGTTTAGACTGTTCAAAATAACTTCCAGCAAGTTAGAGGATAAGCAGGCAGCGAGCAGTTCCAGTCGGGGCAATGTAACTTTTTCAGTGGGGCAACTCTTGTCTTTGCACACAGAAGATGAGTTTCCTTTTATTTTCGCTCGATGTCGATCTGATATATGCAGTTGTTCCATAAGCTCTCAAACTAGCGTCCGAAAATAGATGCAATTGTATTTCCTTACAGTTTTGTTGACAGACGAGACGAGTAATAATCAAAGTGTTTAGTTCTTGCAATTGGTTTTGCACATCTTTCCATTCTTGTTGGAGTTCTGCAGTAAGTCGATCATCCCAACCTAGTTTTTCAATCCAGAGATTTTGGAAAAAAAGTTTGGCTTTAACAGTGACAGGTGACGTTAGCCCTAACGGGTCAAAGATTTTTCCAGCTGTGGACAAAACAGACCTCTTCGTCAGTGATTCATTCGTGCAATTTAAATCAGTAGAAAATTTGAGAAGATCTTCTTTTGCGTCCCAGATGACACCTAAGGTTTTTCTGTCAATGTCTCCTTTGAAAAAATGCTTGTCGTTACTAGTCTTGAACATATTGTTGACAAGCAGTTCCTTAGAGTTTGTTCGCCATTTTCTGAGCTCAAATCCTCCAGAGGACAGTATTGTTTCGACTTCTCGTTTCAATGCAAGCGCTTCTTGTACAGTGCTCGCTCCAGTGGTTAGATCGTCTACATACATGTCTTCCAATATGACCCTTGACGCATCAGGAAATTGGTCCTTGCAGTTGTTAGCCAGTTCATTCAGGCATCTAGTGGTTACATAAGTAGCAGGCTTTATTCCGTATGTAACAGTCTTGATCCGGAAAACACTAATTGGTTCATTTTCGTTTTCTCGCCAGAGCAACCTTTGTAAATCCTGTTGGTCCTTTGAGACAAATACTTGCCTGAACATCATCTTCACATCGGCGGATAATACGATAGGATGCTGTCTTAGTCTAAGCAGGATGGAGAACAATTCAGATTGGACAATGGGTCCATTCAACAAACCATCATTTAAAGACATACCGTTGCTAGTAGGGGCACTAGCGTTAAAAACAACCCTGAGCTTAGTGGTTGAACTTTCGTTCTTTTGAACACAGTGATGTGGTATGTAATAAGTACATTCTGCGTTTGCTTCTTCTTGTAATGCAATCGCCAAGTTTTTCTTCAGAATACCAATTTTTTCCATGTGCCCCAGAGCGATGAACTCACGCAGAAATTCAGTATATTGTTCCTTCAGACCAGTTTTATTCAGTCGTTTTTCTAAGTTTAAAAGTTTCTAAGTGCTCCGTGAAGACTATCACCAAGTTCTATACGATTATCTTTCGTAGGATACTTTACAACAAAACGTCCATTATCGTCGCGAGTTGTATTTGTCCTGAAGTCTTCTTCAGATTTCAGCTCTTCAGCTGATAGCGTCTCAGTTTGAGGAATTTCCTCCAATTTCCAGAATTTTTCCAGTATTGCCTGACCTTGGTCCTCTAGTATGGCAGTGTGGCAATGGTGCGTCAGTACGGGTGTCTGGATATCCAATGCTCCAGCAATCAACCATCCCAGTTTAGAGTTTCTCAAAGCAAGACCTCCTATTTTCATACTTTCAGGTAACAACAGATCAAAGAAGACTTGTGCTCCTAGCAGTAAATCTATCGATCCCGATTTATTGAAGCAGTTATCAGCCAAGGTAAGATGCTTTGGAATATCTACAGTTCCCAGTTCCAAATTAATTCTAGGTAAGTTCTCAGTAACCTTATCTAATACCAGAAATGTAAGTGTGCTTTTGAAGGATGAAACATTTGCAGAACGCAGAGGAGTAGTCACACATTTCGTCACAAGTGTAGTAGTTCCATTGATTCCAGAAAGCTGTACGTGACCAATTTTACTTGTAGTAAGTCCCGCTCGCTTTACAAAGTCTTCAGTGATGTAGTTAGCGGTCGAACCAGAGTCTAGTAGTGCACGTCCCTTTAGCCATCCAGTGCCTGCACAAACTTGTGCTGTCGCTAGTAGCACGTGTGCGTGAGCAGTGATGTGAGCAGCAATCTCAGTTTCTGCATTAGAAGAAGGTTCAGCACTGTTCGTAGCAGATTCAGTCTTAGGAATATCGTAGTGCAGCAGTGTATGATGTGGTTTTGTACATCTATAACAAGTTTTAGCCTTGCATTGGCTAAATTTATGCTTGCCCAAACATCGGAAGCAAAGTTTTAACTCCTTTGTCCTGTCTCTTCTTGTACAGGGTGTTAATTCCAGAAATTTGTCACATTTGGTGATCCAGTGATCCCCGTTGCAGTTGTGACAACCGCTATTAGTATTAACGTGCAAAGAATAAGCAGTTTTATGTAATTTTGGTTTGCCATCTTGTTGCTTATGCAATGTTTCAAGAATTTGGCAGCGCTTTTTGAGGAAGTCCTCTAAATCCTTCAAAGTGGGCATCGGTACAGGATTTATGTCAGTTTCCCAGTGTTTTCTAGTATTGGAGTCCAGTTTAGAAAGTATAACATATATCAGTACACAACATCATACAGATACAACATCCCCAGTTGTCAACATTTCCTTGCAGTAATTTTAGAGCTCGTGTATGCTTTAAATATTCGTCTAGTAGATTGCGCAGAGATACAGCATTTTCTTTTTGTATGGGTGGAAAATCCACGATCGACGCGATGTGAGAAAATATAATAACGCGTTTATTTTCAAATCGCTCTTTCAGCAAACTCCAAGCTACCTCAAAATTCTTACTCGATGCAGGCAAATTTTTTATCACTTCTTCGGCTTTTCCCTTCAGACAGGATTGCAGATAATAGAATTTCTCTACTTCAGACATTTTAGCGTTGTTCTTTACAAGGGCTGTAAAAGTATCCTCGAAGTTGTACCATTCTTGCGAATTACCGTGAAAGTGAGGTAAATTAATTTGAGGTAACTTTATGTTTTTCGTCGCAGCTTGTTCAGTAGACTCTGGCCAGGTATTCGGTTCACTTGACGGGGCATCGTTCAACAGTTTCTTAATTTTAGTTACAGCAGCATAATATGAGTCTTCAAATTCTTTTGTTTCCAGTTCGTAGTTTTTTATAGAGTCCAGGACCTCAATTTCAGTTTGCAAGTTATCGTAGTTTTCTAAGATGTCACAGTTTCGTTCAAATCGTAATTGTAATTCAGCAAAGTCAATGTTGTCAGTTAACGAGTTCACATAATTGTTAAGTCGAGTAAGCGCAGATTTAATTACAGTACGTCGTTTTATTAATGCATCCATGTCTTCAGTCATTTTCAAGTGAAAACCAATGTAAAATGCAATAATAATCAAATATATATTTATTCTAATATTCAATCAGCTTTTCACGAGAACGAGTTCCAAAAAGCGTCGATGACACTAGGCTAGTTTACAAGCTGCTAGTCGGCGAGTTTACAAGCTAGCGAGTCAGCGAGTAAGCGAGTAACGATGAGACACAGAAAGGTTCTACTAGCTCAGTAGCTAACTAGCTAGCAAGTTGAAATCACGTGTTTGTTGTTTTGAGTGGGCGCGTTGTTTATTTTCTGATATGTTACGCTGAACAATGAAGTGGAACACGAGTGGTATCGTAGAGTTTCTAAACATATATGAGCAGTATCCGATTCTGTGGAATATAAAAGATAAAGACTATTCCAACACCAAAATAAAGGACGACATTTTCAAGAATCTCCTAGAGAAACTTAATGAGAAACAGCTAACTGTGGGTATGGATGTCAAGCAGTTGAAGACCAAAATAAAATCAATTAAGGACGTCTACAGACAAGAAATAAATAAAATAGAGAAATCTAAGAAAAGTGGCTGTGGTACTGAAGAAGTATACACGCCAAAGTTAGCATGGTTCAAAGATGCAAACTTTTTGGCAGAGGTTGTGGCCACAAGAAGCAGCCAATCAAATTACGTGAGTAAAATATATTTTTATTATATAATAATACATATTAAAACTTAGACCGTTCTCCAGTTTTTTTGAGTCCAGCTTTCTCCCATTGCCAAGGCAGAGGATTTTCTTCTGTAAAGTAGGCAACATATGCTTTTCTGATCTCCTCAGCAGTTCGACTGTAATGGTTTCCTCCTAGGTGATTAATAGGCTGCACAATGCCAGCATTTTCCTCCAAAGCCCAGGTGTGATAATCCCAGTATTCAAGTCCTCTCTATCTACTGCTTGTTGTGGCATGTAGTTACCCGGATCAGTCTTTCGTAACCAGTTATGAAGGCTACAGGCAGCCCAAATGACTTTATCGATAGTTTCCGGTGCCAAATCAATCGGTCTTGAAAATATTCTGAATCGCCATACTAGTATGCCAAAAGCATTTTCTACGACTCTTCTGGCACGGGAAAGACGATAATTGAATATTTTTGGTCAGGACTAAGAGCTGTTTTACTGTATGGTTTTATAAGATTTTTCCTCAAAGGGAAAGCATCATCTCCTATAATAACGCCATATTCAGGCAAACCAAGAGTCTCGTTTTCCATTCCAATATTCAAAGTGCTGTCTCTAAATATAGCACTATCGCTTGCTCGACCATTTGCACCTACGTCAATATACGTAAAGCAGTAATCGGCATCAACCATAGCAAATAATATTATACTGTAGATTTTTTTATAATTGAAGTAGACTGAACGGAACACGGAGGCCTCTTTCCCGTCGATTGCACCAAAACATCTAGGAAAATTCCAACGCTGAACAAATTTATTTTCTATTTCTTTCCATTCATCAGCTTTTTTAGACAATAAAAGTGTCGAGTCTGAAAATGACGAGGATTCATCACAACAACGTTCTAAGTCGCCTGAAAAAATGGGACCACCCCCGACACCAAGGAATAAACCTAAAAAACGACCGAGAATTGAAGAAAAATCAAATGAAATTTCAGAAGCTATAAAAAAATTGGATGAAATTGCTAAGGAGTCATCCGATGAGAAGCCCTATGACCTGTTTGGGAAATTTGTGGCTTCTGAGCTGCGTCTCCTACCACAGCGACAGGCCATCTTGGTGCAGCAGGAAATCCAAAACTCAATTATTAATGCTAAGCTGTCGTCTTTAGAGCAAGAGGCCCCCCAATCTGTCCATAGTGCGTTTTCACCTTTTTCAGATGACTCATTTGCTTCGACCTCTGCATCATCGATGCACGACGACGATGGGGATGTTTTGCAACAGGTCCTAATCAATACATTCGGAGGAAACACAACATAAATTTTTGTCAAATAAATTGTATATTTTCTAAAAACTGATGTTTAATTTTTAATTTCACTCACCTCAATGATCGGTCGAAGGGCGCAGGAAATTGATGTTAGCACTTCGGGTAAAAACTTCGAAATAGTTGATTCTGGAACTCTGAACAGGTATTCCAAAGACTTCAAAGAATCGCCCGTGGCTAGATAACGTAATGTTATTTCCAATTTCGTGGTTACTGGTATTGCCGGTCTCATTTTCGTATCTTTCTTTTTGAGCATTCTATTTACCATATGCAGTAACTCATCAAATTTGGAACTGTTCAATCTCAACATATTTCTATAAGCTAAAGGATCTTCGTCCTTCAACTCTCTCAATAAACGGCTAGAAGCACCATATTCATCGCGTTTTTCTATCCATGATCTTATCCATTTTCTTTTCTGTTTCAAGTTTTCTTTTGTTTTCGTTGTAAATCCTTCTTGATAGCACTTGCTAAAATAATTACTCCCGCGCGAACTACTTTCGTCGACATTTTAGCTTTCAACTGCCAAAACGCAAAGATGCTCGCAACTAGTTACTAGCAGCGATGATGACACACGGCTAGTTAACTAGCTTACAAGCCAACACGCCTACGAGTGGCGAGTAAATTAGCCCGGCTTTCTATATTACTAGCAGCGTTTTTACAATCGGATAGTTGACTAGCAGATTGTAAAAGCCGATGACACGGGGCGAGTTTACAAGCTACTAGCGAACTCGGTGGCTTGTAGCTCGTAAACCAGCCAAGTGTCATCGAGCCTTTAGGATAAATAAAGTGTACGCAATTTTAAAATCGTTCTTAACAGTGTCCAAACATCTGTGATTTCAAGAACAAATAAAAATGCAACCTTTTTATACTAATTGCGTCATTTACGATAACGTGCCGACCGAGCTTTGCAATCGGTCGCATGAATACTGCACCCAAAGAGTTAACACTCACATAAACAATAACGCGCTTGACTATTGTAATTTGCAGATTGATACTGATATTGTTCTATACACAACATTTAGGTATGACAGGTTATCAGGAATAATTAATAAACAAAGGAATCTGACCTTATTATCTAGGTCCAGTAGCAACTTGCGGTTATTTTTCTTCCAACGGCAGTGATCAGCAATTCTTCAGTTATAGTACCCGGTTTGATAGAAGCAAAATGTAGGGAGCAGCAACAATCGCAAGTTCAGTGACAGACAGAGATCAGTTTCAAACTTCAAAAAATTTAATAATAATTCTTCTAGTACAATAAAAATACAATAAAACAGATTGACTCGCTTAAATACATCTTTACGTTTTTAGAGTCTAATGTTGAGTGTCGCGTATAACTAACACATGCGTATATGTCGCTAAGCCTCTGGCGGTGGTAACGAACTATTCCGAACATTATTTTAACTGATTTTAAGTAGGCCTGGCGGTTTAACCATTTTGACATACACCAACTAATATGTGTCAGTCCATTTGTTTAACTGACGTATAGATGGCACCATCAATATCACAATAAAAAAATTAAATGCGCCCTTGTTCTGTACATTATCGTCTCAACCTCAAGTATGGTGTAAGGTAATTTTTAAAATAAATTAATAGGATAAGTTTATATTTTAAAGTCAATGTTATCAGTTACTACTTTACCGCATATTAGCCGTACTTTAGCGGACTGTGTGTAAAAATCAAGTTTCAAGACACAACTATGAACAACTGAAAAATGTAATTAAAATTTAAGAACTATTATCTTACTATTAAGAAATTTTGTATTGTTTCATGACTTCTTTAAGATTCTTAATTTAAACCACAACTTCATAAAAGCATTCTTATAGACATTTTTTTCAGTGTTCCGAAATTTTTGATTAGTTAAGAGAATTGTTACGGATCCAGAACGTTTAGCACCATTAATATCGTTTCTTAAAATGCGTAAAATGCGCCACACGTTTTTAGTTGTAGAATTTTACAATTGTATCTAGATTTACAGTTTTGCAATTTACATATACTTTCAGTAAGGGTATGAAGTTTCAGAAACGTAAACTAAAATTTTTTAGTTCACGGGAAAAAACGTGCGTTGCAAAACATTTATAAACTATTTTTTCCACTACTAGTCAAATTTAAGCCAAAAATAAAAAATAAACATTTTTCTTGTAAAAATCAAGTAGCACAGGAATGCAAATAAATCAAAAAGCATTAAAGTACATACGTTAAATAACCAACTGCAACTGATTCATTAAACACTTGTGTGGCATATTTCACCTTCATTTTCTGAAAATTATTCGGAGTAATATTTAAATTAGTTGATTTAGGAGCCAATCGCAGCGGTTTAGATTTGTCTGACATGTAGAAATTTTTAATGTCTTTCCAAGATGCTTTTTGTTATTAAAGATTATATCGTATTTAATCAAGTTATTTTGCACCGACTTCAATAAATAGGGGACATCGAAGAAATAATAGATTTTCTTATCGTCTACGAGAAGGTATGGTTTTTCCGGTGATACATCTATTCTTTTAATTAGGTTTCGAAAATTTTTACTACTGCCCTAACATTGGCACCGCATTGTAGTTGTAGCTTTTCTAAAAAAACAAGCACCTTGCAAGATGTAAAGAACAAGGGAAAAAACCAACAAACACGAGCAGGAGAAAAAAACCACTTAAAATAACATTTCCGAAAAATAGGAAAAGCCTACCCTGAATAACACAAAAAAAAACAAAACCCAATAAAACAACACCTAAAAAACAAAATAAAAGAAACACCAAAATAAAACAGAAAAAAATAGAAAAACAAAAACAAAACACCAAAACACAAAACACCAAACAAAATGTTTGTAATTTTACTTAAAATTCTTCATGTAACTTAACTCGCCTGGTTAAATCTCCTTTGGGAAACCTAAAAAAACTGATTTTACCATCATATTTAATAAATAATTAAATTCAGGTTATGTATTTGCGGTTATGGGATGGGGGCGCAAATTTTAAACAAATGGCATTTTTTTATTCAAATAATTTTATCGTGTTAGGTAATTTTAAGCAGCAAATACGTTAAAGATAATCTCCTGGATATATAAAATTATGTTTCACCTCGTTTTTGTTAAACAACTATTATTAGATTCTCAAAAAATTTGAAATTATCCGTTATTAACCTAGATCAACAATAGAAAAAATTATTAACCACTAATAGAGAAATTCAACTTCTCAGTTGACTAGGAAACGCAATAATTGTCGACTTCAC
Organism: Abscondita cerata; assembly: GCA_030710515.1. Classification (NCBI taxonomy): domain Eukaryota; kingdom Metazoa; phylum Arthropoda; class Insecta; order Coleoptera; family Lampyridae; genus Abscondita; species Abscondita cerata. The sequence goes on from JALBCR010004195.1 coordinate 86,149, forward strand.
AGCTAGTAGTGGAAAAAATAGTATATACTATTTCCAACTGTTTAGTGTTATTCAATGAATCACATTAGGATGAATTTACAAGTGAGAGATTTTTGACTTGCTGTAAATACGTCGATTTTCAAGTTTAATTTAATAATTTCATACAAAAAGTTTTAGTTAATTATAACTAAACATTTTTACGTTGTATTGTCATCAAGAATACGCGTGTGTAAATGTTTCAACTAGATTAGATTAGTAGAAGTGGTCGGAAAATCGATTACAAAATTTAAAAATTTGCGCTCACACAATCAATCAATCAAACAAACACTTAAGAAAAGAAAAACGTGGAAAATATTACAATCCGATTAGCTCGCATTACGTAAAATGTGTTTTCAATGTCATTTAATTGGGGGAAAACCACATACTGGATTTTTATGCCCATTGAAATTGCATTGAAAATAAATCTAATTTTCAAATTCACACATTTCAACACTTTTCATTATTACAATGTATACTATCTGCAAATTAATTTTATTTCCAGTTTAGGCAACTGAACTAACAATGTAATTCGAATTAATAAATTTGGCAACAAAACGAAATGATGCAATAATAGGAGGTGTATTTAGAAAGTGGGTGTGTTTTGTTATAGGTATTTGAGTAAAACTGATAAATAATAAATTAATATTCACTCACTGCCGATAAGAATAAAATGTTCTATTCTTATCGGTAGTAAATATTGATTTAATTTTAACCTGTAATATTTTTCATGTGCCGTTCTTAATGTTTTGAATATTATACTCGCAATACAACGTATTTCTAATTGTTAATATGGTTTTGATCTCGTTCTTAAAAACTAATTGCAAATTGTCTTTTTAAACCTTGTAGTTGGTTCTTCGCTAGAGCCTACGGTCTATACATTTATAACGTGTCCAAGATAAGGATGCCCACTATGGGGATCTCGGAAACGGTAAGAGATGGAAGGTCGGTTAAATGGAACAAAAGTTGCGCATTTGAGGGGATGTATTTATAGTCTTTGAAGAACTCGGATATCTCTTTTAGTCTTTGAGATATTTGAAAAAATTAAATTTTCTGATTTTCGTTTTTATTTTTTCTGACCTTATTTGAAGAGATATCAAGAAAAGAATAGCACATTTTTGCCACTTTTTAGCTCTACCTAATGCTTTTATCCAATTTTTGATACAACGTTTCGTTTGTTAGCAACCATCATCAACTTTATTTTTTTAAATACACGAAACAATATTTTTTGCCATATTTAATTCTCTCCTTGATACTGAATTCAACGATATGTCACACTTTATATTTTTGAGACGTTTCGGATGAGAAAATTCATATTCAATGTAAAACATCGAAAAGTACAGTTAAAACTAATACTAGAAACATTAAAAAACCTTAAAATTATATATAAAATTATGTTTTCTCATTTTCTAATTCCTGTTGCAAATAAAATAACTCACAAGTATGTATTTAGTAAAAATACTTTTAATTAAACAGTTAAAATACATCTTCCCTCGTACTGTTGCATTTGATAAAAATAAGTTGGCTTTGCATTTTGTTTTGAGTTTTGAGTGAATTACCTGTTGTGTTTACCTAAAAACAATATGGTAGGAGAACATTTTCAAATAATGAAAAATTCGACATACTGACGTGTTACATTTTGTGTCAACGTAATTGTTCTGAAGCCGAAAGAATGTATTTAAACAAATATCCAGAAAGGCGTCAACCTAACAAAAGAACTTTTCGCAGATTAGCAGTTAATCTAAAAAGAATATGGTGCGTTCCAAAAACCTATAAAATCTCGCAAAAACCTTGCAATGAAGAAAGAGCCAATACTGTTTTATTAGCTGTAACGGAAAATCTAGAGGTTTCTACTAGGAACATTGAAGAGGCAACTGGCATAGCCCATTCGACAGCTCATTACGTTCTAAAGAAGGAGAAAGTACATCCATATAAATTTAGAATCTGCCAAGGACTTCGACCAGGTGACCCAGAAAGACGTAGAATATTCTGCGAATGGTATACACGTCAATGTCAAGACAATGAATATTTTCCGAATAAAATAATATGGTCCGATGAAAGCAGAGTTAATAATAATGGAATTTTTAATCGTAGAAATGCTCATTATTGGGCAAGAGAAAATCCACGGTTGTACAAAACGGCCAAACACCAACACCGTTTCGGATTTAACATGTGGGCTGCTATATTTGGTACTCGAATTATAGGTCCTTTCATTTACCACGAATCCTTAAATTCTGAACGATACCAAATTTTACTCCAAAATGAATTAGAGATAGCTTTGAATGATTTGTCTATCCAAGAAGTTGAAGGTTGTTGGTTTATGCAGGAGGGTGCACCAGCACATAATTCTAGAGTTGTCAGAGAATACTTGTCAGTTAGATTTCCAGAAAGATGTATTGGCACTTATGCAAATGTACTGTGGCCAGCCCGTTCTCCAGATATAACACCTTTGGATTTTTTTCTTTGGGGATACATTAAAATTACATTTATGGAAACGATATTGAAAACGAAGAAATGTTACAAAGATTAGTTTTCGAAGCGTGTGCTAGTATTACTCCTCAAATGTTGAGGAATGTGTTAAATTCTACAGTTAGAAGATGCTATTTATGTTTGGAGAATAACGGGAATCTTTTTGAACATCTTTTGTGAGTTTATTAACCTTTAAAATAAATTTGTTTTTCATTTGTCTATTATTTAAAATTACAAAACATATTTTTATTATAATTTTACGGTTTTCTAATGTTTCGGTACTGTACGTTTTCGATATTTTACATTGAATATGAATTTTCTCATCCGAAACGTCTCAAAAATATAAAGTGTGACATAACGTTGAATTCAGTATCAAGGAGAGAATTAAATATGGCAAAAATATTTTTCGTGTATTTAAAAAAATAAAGTTGATGATGGTTGCTAACAAACGAAACGTTGTATCAAAAATTGAATAAAACCATTAGGTAGAGCTAGAAAAGTGGCAATAAAAATGTGCTATACTTTTTTGATATCTCTTCAAATAAGGTCAGAAAAATAAAAACGAAAATCAAAAAATTTATTTTTTTCAAATATCTCAAAGACTAAAAGAGATATCCGAGTTCTTCAAAGACTATAAATACATCCCCTCAAATGCGCAACTTTTGTTCCATTTAACCGACCTTCCATCTCTTACCGTTTCCGAGATCCCCATAGTGGGCATCCTTATCTTGGACACGTTGTATAGTGCTATGTTTTGAGTACAATTTCGTCCTTATATTCCAAAATTCCAGCTTCTAATTCTTTATTTGCAATACGAAGGTGAAATATACATAATATTCTTAAATTGTGAAATAATAACATACTGCTGAACTTTCATTGTTTTTCTTTTTTAATGAATATACACAACGTTTCAATTGCTATACTATCTGCAATCGTCATCAGGTGAATACTAACAAACTTAGAAACTACTAGAACTTATATACTAAAGACGTGTTTGGTGAACACAAAACTACAAACCAGTTGAGATTCCAAAAACTGCATATAACCAACATCGAATGAAATGCTCCAAAGCGAAGAACATTGGTACAAAAGAAAATTTAAAGTTGCAGCATTCATCAACAAGAACAAGGAGATCTTCAGCCAACCAAGTGTCAAGATGAGGAATAAATGGAAACTAATAATCGAGCGGATAAATCAACTCCAACTACACTAAGTTTTTATTAGTTATCATCTGTTCCGCCAGCTCGCATTTCGTACACTCGAACGCTGCAACAAACACGTCTTTAGTATATAAGTTCTAGTAGTTTCTAAGTTTCTTAGTATTCACCTGATGACGATTGCAGATAGTATAGCAATTAAAACGTTGTGTATATCTATTTAAAAATAAAAGCAATTAAAGTTCTGCAAAAGTTATTATTTCACATCAAACAACATTGTTTAATTCATTCTTAAATTAGTGCAATTAGTGTTACGGTTTTATTTTCTGAAGGTAGAACGTGTGTCGAGAGCAGTATTAAAACGTGTGTCGCGAGTAATATGTTAGGACGAAAGTCGTATTTGGCGCGCATTTTGCTAATTTTCTATCGGTGGAAAATAAAATTCGGCTAAGACTCCTAGACGAACAGCGGACATCTCCATTCTTCCGTACGGGCGGTTTAGCGTGCATCTTGAAATTAAAATTTACACAAAAATCATTAATGTGTGATTCAAGATTTCCAATACAAATTATTGGTTAAGTTTAAATCCGGCTAAATTCACCCAGAGTACACATTGGTTTTCTTCTTTTCTCTGTTTGTATTAATTTTAATTACCACGTGAAATCCTTTTAGCACGTTGCTTGACATTATGATTTCGCTGTGTGTTATACTTGGATAACTCCTGAGGGTGCTGGAGTGGCTGATTAAGAACCTTCCCCATCAATTAAAGACCATGCCACGGTTTCGCACTAATTAAACTGCAGACAACCGTTGGATACTACGTCTAACCGAGGTTGGTTATGCTTCATAACTTTATCGAGGGAGCCTATCGCCTTTCGTTCTTCTTCGCACACCTCCCCTAAGTGGAATCCTGGGGTTACCTAACTTCCCGAACTGTTGATATCGTCGCTAGCAGGAAACTCTCATTCTTGGAACTGCATCCTACAGATTACAGCTAAGTTTTATTAATTAAGTAACTTATTCAGTGATAATGTGTATGAAGCTCAAGCTCAAGTACATATGACATGGAACGGCTTGATCTCTAGTGTTTAAGTAAATTTTTATTCGGTATACTCTCCACAACCAAAACTTTTTTTACCAGCTCAATACGGGCTCGGGCGCTTTATTTAGAGCGGTTAAAGCCTAAACAAAAACCTTTTGAGTTTGCGGGAGGTACTTACCCCTTTAACCTTAGTTTAAGTTCGTTTAAATCGCCGTGTGTAAGTAATATGTGTACGCGGAGCCTTCTTAGTAGCCAATCCTCAATTGGGACGTTAACATTAATTTTGGTGTAACTAAAGCTTACGTGAAATCTGGCACATTAATTGCGAGCTTTATTTATTATTAAGCGAAGTTACTGCTAACGTACGTAAATATATGCGACAGTCTTTCTATTTCTGTCACATTCATATATTACTTTAAGATTTGTTTGTTGTTGTATTAAATTGTCTGTCTTTCTCTTTTATTGTGCTTGATCTAGCGTATTAGGTTTTAAGTAAAACCTGTTGATCTCGTGTTTGTCGGTTTTATTTCTTTTTTTTAACCAGCAGGTGGCGCCTTGTTAGACAACAGTTTAATTTTTTAGAACTTTTTAGGGACCTCCGCGACTCTTCGACGAAGCCGGACGCTGCTGCTCTAACTATTATAAATACTTTATTCTCCACAAACTTAGTGCGCTACATCGATCCGTATTTCCTTTGGTTGTTTCTTTTTTTTTAGATCGTTCCTGTACAGCCGTCGTTAGTTGTAAACCACAACCGTTACAACACAACAGGCGTTGGTTCTTATCATAAAAATAAAGTAGAAGACTCTCTAGATAAGAACAGCAGAGAAAGTATAACGTTAATGTAAATCATCAGAATTTTATAGACGTATTACGAACTCCGTAGCTATTGTGAAAACCAATATGTTGTTTATTATTATTCGTATGGGCAGAATATATGTTGTATTGGAAAGAAGGGGGTGGGTTTTTTTTTTAGGTTTGGCTTTCATATGTAATAATATTAATTAAGTATGTAAACATTATAGATAAAATAAACATAAGAACATAAAAACAGGGTGTTTGTAAAAGGTCTTTACACAAGCCTGCCACATATTTCTTAGACAAAAATAAGCCGATTTAAGTAAACTTACCTTAGTCTAAAGTAGCTTAGTTTGGGCGCTATGCGGCCTTGAAGTTAAAAATTTGAAATTGTTTTTTTATTATAAATTTAAAATGGTTTATGCAATTTTAATAAGATTTGGCATAGTTAGTTAATGTTATTGGACGAATGTTTTGAGAAAATTACAAAAATATTCTAATACCGAAAGTGAATGAAACACGCGTGGCCATTGTGAAAATTAACATAATTTTTTTACTGTCTGTAGTAGAGGCACGAAATAATTTTTAATTCGAGAGTATTCAAATACGATGAAATTATGTGACTCTTGTAAAAAATTTATTTTTTTTATTCGTTCTCGAGAAAAGCAAAAAAAAGTTACCTATGCTGGTGCATTCTGAAAAAGAATGATCTAATCCAGTCGCCTGTGATTTATATCACAATTCTGCATGGCTAAATAATAATAGTGTCAAATCTAAAATACCTGAATTGTCATTAGTGTTAAAAAGTTTGTTAAGTGCTCTAATAATAATTTACAAAGCTTAATTTTGGTGATTTATTATGCCGTTACAATACACCAATCAAGAATATACCGATATGCTATTGGTATTTGGATTTTGTGAAGGAAATACTCGAGAATATGTTAGGGTGTATTCTGAAATGTTTCCAAATCGTCGAGTACCAAGTCACCCAACGTTTGCTGCCGTTGAGCGACGTCTTCGAGAGACCGGTCGCTTTGCTCCTGCAATCGCTGATTATGGAAGGCAGCGTTTTGTAAGGGTTCCTGAAGTTGAAGAGAAATTTTAGAACGTGTTGAAGAAGATCCAGAAATAAGTACTAGACGAATAAGTAGGGAACTAGGAGTATGTAAAAATGTGGTCCACGCAATAATTAGAGAACAGTTGCTATATCCATATCATAAAATAACAGTTCAAGATCTTTTAGAATATGATTTTGAAATGCGTTTGGGTTTTGTCGCTTTGTTAATAGGCAAAAAAGCAGATTTAAACTTTAGCAACACTATTTTGTTTACGGATGAAGCTTGTTTTACAAGAAGAGGGGTAACTTCCCATAACAAACACGTTTATGCCGTTGAAAACCCGTATGCCATAAAGATAAACCTTTTTCAACGCGAATTTAAACTTAATGTGTGGATTGGAATAATTGACGATTTTATTGTTGGTCCTGTTATTCTTCCTCAAACATTAACGGGAGTCATCTACTTGCAGTTCTTACAAAACACATTGCCAGATTTGTTAGACGAGTTACCTCTACAACTTCGGAGAGATATGTGGTACATGCACGATGGAGCCCGCCACATTTTTCAGTTGATGTTCGAAATTACTTACATCTAGTATACCCAAACAAATGGATAGAGAGAGGTAATAACGTTCCTGTAAATTGGCCACCACGTTCTCCAGACTTAACACCAGTTGATTTTTTCTTATGTGGACATCTTAAGTCCGTGGTTTACAAAACGCCTGTGGCTAATGAAGTAGAACTATGGCAACGTATTCAACATGCATTAAATGACCTTAGAGGTGATAGGAAATTTTGCAAAGAGTACAATTTAATTTCCTTCGACGTATAAATCTTTGTATGCGTGTAAATGGAGAACACTTTGAACAGTTTTTGTGACATTATTTGTGTTCATTTTATAGTTACCTAATTTTTTAAATGATTTTTGTTTAAAATAATCAAATGAGGATTATTATGATACAAATTTCGCAAAACCATTAGAGTATTCAATTATTGAGTGCCGTTTTTGTAGAAAATGCAAAATTCATAGAAAAAATCACAGGCGACTCGATTAAAGTCTGTATACTATTGGCGTGGAGTAATAAATCATAATTGCTTGAAATAATTCTTTATTTTCTTGTGAAAGCGGTACTTCTACGGTTAAGTAAAACCAATAAATTCTAACCAAAAATACGATAATTGTGCCGCTCTTGCAGCATATCGACCCATCTAGGGTCTGAGAACAATAGCTTAATCTGTGTAAACACGTTGCATTCAGCCCAGGTACTGACGAAACGAGAATCATACCCGTAGATGTGAGTATTATACCAAGATACAAAAATAATGGTATATAATACGTAAGAAGTAAAATTTGTAATGTGATCTACTATACAAATAAAATAAATAACATATAACCACATAATAATTCATATTAAGGTAGATTTTACTATTATAATATATTTACCTACTAAAAATATGATTTTCCAAACGTATCAGGTACCTACGCCACTGCAATACGGGAGATTCGATAATTCTGACAGGTTTATTACTCCGCGCCAATAGTATACTGAGTATAGATTATTCTTTTTTCGAATGCATCAGCATATGTAATTTTTTTGTTTTTCTGGAGAACGAATAAAAATAAGAAAATTTTACAAGAGACATTACAATTTGATCGTTTTTGAATACTTGAAATTATTTCGTGCCTCAACTACAGACAGTAAAAAAATTATGTTAATTTTTACAATGGCCACGCGTGTTTCATTCACTTCCGGTATTAGAATATTTTGTAATTTTTCAAAACATTCGTCTAATAACATTAACTAAACTAAGCTACTTTAGACTAAGGTAAGTTTACTTAAATTGACTTATTTTGTCTAAGGAATATGTGGTAGGCTTGTGTAAAGACGTTTTACAGACACCCTGTAAATCATGCAATGGCTTTGGCATGACGAAATATAATGGCCGGTCCAGTACGACAATGACGAAAAAAAGTATGTTAAAGAAATAGCAAAAAAAAAGAATGGAAAAGATATAATCAGGACAGAGAATACAAAATATTAACTTTAGTTGTCCTTCAGATCCGTAAGTCATAATATAGCTTTATCTGTTAAATTATAAATATTTACAAACCCTCCTTTAAACTTTGTTAATTGACAATCCTCCACAATAGTGTAACGGTCTCTAGTTCGTTTCCACAGTCACAATTTGGATTAGAAATCGCACCAAACCAATTATAGTTTTGAAATAAATTTAATAAATAATTATCGTGCGTTATTGGTTGATTTACAGAAAAAACATAGAAACTATTAAAACTACACGACCTTTAGCAAGGTGGAGTGCGGCCTTTTTTTCTTTCATCTGATTTAATAGAACCATTAAGAAAAGCAACATAAATGATTTCAATTTCGATACTTTTTATGAAGAACGTCGTTATCAATTAAAGTGACACAAAAGTCAAAAATTTTAGAAAATGTTATCAAAATATTAGTCATTTAAAAGGTATTCTGTCTAGTTCAAATTCAATGCCATTGTAATTTAGTGACGACTGTTTTGTACGATTACTACCGATGAATACAATGCATGTTTATTTATTACCAAAATATTATTGTATTGCATTGCTAAACTGCAAGATGCCTCGATATTCCGTTTTTATGAGTAAAAATCTATATACATTTTATAAGTATTTCAGATTGATAGAATAAAAACATAATTTTTTGGGTTATATAAAGTGTTTTACTATAATTTATGTTAATGGTTTACAATATTAGGTAAAATAAATTAATACCAATTCATTTTTAAATTCCTAATCTAAATGGAACACGAGTTCTACAAAATGAACAGCGATCTCTTAATTAACAGATATTAAAAATATTTTTTTTATCATAATATACCTAACTAAATTAATATGAAAAACCCACAGTTTCATATCTAATAAGTTAAATCACGTGCTAGAAAAATAAATAAATAAAAAAATAAATTCTAAAATAACAAACAAAATTTTGATGTGAAATATAATTCAGAAAAATTGAAAAAACTTACCTATAGTGTTCTAAGCATAAACCTGATGCATGGACCTAATAAACCTCAGCATATCAAGTGGAGGTGTCCAAAGCATTCCCGAACCTGTAATCAACAATAAATGAAAACGAGTCGGACGTTAAACGGAGATTAAACAATACTCACTTGTATTCTAAGGAAGACGATACTTTTAAGTTTGTACGAATTTGTTTCATACATGTATCCATTTGTTAAACTTAATTATTAAGACAGAAATATTTGGTTATAAGTCGTGAACGTTCACTAACTTCACTATTTAGACATACGCTTGCGCATACGCAAAGATAAGTTTTCTAAAAGCCGAAGTCACACGAGGATAATTTCTCGTGACTTATACTACGAAAAGGTCAACAACACTTATGTGAAAAGTTTGATTTAAAAAGACATGAATAACAAAACCAATTTTTATGATTAAAAAGTCTCTTATTTAAGTGATAAGCAGATAGCTAGCGCAGTTTAAATAAATCTGAGATAAATGAATTTCAATCGAGTTCGAATTTGTTTTTTATTTAATTTAAAAACAGATTGAGTGGTTACACAAGTATTATCTCCCTAAATGATGTAAAATTTTATTAATTATTAAAAATTAGTTAGTTGCACCTTCTAAATCTTCTGTAATCATTGCAATATTAATCCATAAAAAAAATTGATTTGATAATCTAGGAATGCAAACTTGAAGCCGGTTATTAATAATAATAAATGAATAAATTAATTTTTATTAATAAATTTAGTAATTACTAGCACGAAATTTTTAGTTATTAGCAATAAATAGGGCATTGTACCGTGATAAAAAATGTTGAATTGATCAAAGTGGGTATGGCCAGGTAAAGTCATGATCCCTATTTGTTTTTGTTAAAAATTTTTTGAATATACCACCACAAAATTTTTAATTATCCACAATAAATAGCACAAAATTAGCACAGAATTTCTAGATAAAAATATTTGTAAATTCGTCAACTGGGTACGGCCAACTTCTACATAGATGCGTGAAGTTGGCCACCCTTACTTACTTGACCTTGTACAATTGTAATCTTACAGTCGAGTTTTCTTACTCCCAAGGAGTTCCTGAAGGACTGTTGCATGAATTGTACATACAAATTTCTTACGTAATTTACAGCAAGCAAGTTAACATAACCGTCAACAAAACGTTTGAAAAATAGACTTGCAACTGCCTTCAATGTATTTCGGCAAATCTTTGAATTGTTATTATTTTGGACATGCTGTGCCAGAACCATCAACTATTTATCATATACCGTAACCCGATACCGATTTTAAACCTGAGAGATAAAATTACTACACAATGAATGCAGAATATATGCACATACACACGAATTAAAAATACTATTTGTTTTTTGATCACACGTATTATTAGTTTCTTTTGAAATTTAAAATATGTACTGTAATAGAAATCATTAAGGTACGAATAGTTTAACACAAATAGAAATGCATCAATACAAGATTTTGACCTTAAATGACTTACGAGTTAAATGGGTTTGTTTTACCTGAAATTACTACTTTACATTGATAACGTATCAATACATATAACCTGATATAGTTGTTGCCGCATATCCTGGCATAGCTAATTTTAATTACATATTCTTTAATTAGTTTTTTCATTGTATCTTACAACATTCTTTTGAAAAATTATATTAAAGAACGCGTTCAGAATTTACTTAAAAATAGTGAATTACGATGTAGTGATGCCAAAACTCTATGGTTTTTACAAAATATCTCAAACCGAGCTTTATGTTTGTCGCCGGGCGTAATCTAAATATAATTATTTGGATTGTTTGAGTTTAAAGGGGCGGTGTATGTTTCAACGAAAGTCAAATTTGGGATTGAGGTGATATGTGACACTAGTTGTTAGTTCAATGACTTTGAACAAAACATCGAAGGGTGTTTGTCAACAACTGAAAATACATTAAGATGATAGTCTACCACCACCGTAGCAGGGTGTCGCCATTTTTTAGATTACTGTACTACAGTAGTAGTAATTGAACCTGGCAGTTTCTCTAAGTTTACTGTTATCATAATTATTCTTAATTGCTTTACTTTCTAAACAGTTGGATGCTGTTTTAGGCTTGCTTGTTATTAACCACCACATTAACTTCATTTCATTACGGTGTTTGTGTTTAGAATTCATAGGTTAACACTCAAGAGATCTGACAATAGTCTCAAATTGCCTGCTGTAAATTCGCAAGAGATTGTACAATAGTGAACAAACACCCAGCATATGGTACAATAATGCACTTACACTCGATTCTCTCACTACTGAAGAGTCTCAAAATGACGAAACAACTGACAAGTGATTCTTGGTGTTTCTTTGCTATCGTATAGGGTGGACAAATAAGCGAGATAAGCGGCTGTATCTCAGAAACCATTTTAAATTCAGTTTTCTGAAATATTTTTTTATATTAACAATAGTTATAGTAAATGCTGTTTTAAAGCTGGGACAAGTCAAATCTTTTTTATTATATGCTTTATGCTCTATCACTGAAAGAAAGTGGTGGGGGTGTTTGAATATTTTCAAAAATAAATGTCGATACCTCCAAAAGGGCTTAATGTACTTTAATAAACTTGATGTCGTTAAAAAGGGAGTTTTTTTATGTATAATATTCTGAAAAAAAATTAAATGCAATTTTAGCTTCGTTTATCATATAATTTTTTTACCACAAGTTGATATGATAAGTGGTTTCTGAGATACAGCCGCTTACCTCGCTTATTTGCCCGCTCTGAACAATCCCTTGCACATTTTTAGTAAGTGATTCTAGATTGTTATTTTTGTTAATGCTTAGTTAGCAAAAAATAATCGAAGAATTGAGTTGTGTAACTGCTTACACATATGTTGACAAAGTTGTTTTAGTGCAAATCACTTTTCGTACGTGAATGAGGTGCCCCTTTGTGTCGCAACAAATTATTAGTTACCATTAAAATTATTTGTTTTGCAATTATCAAAGCAATTAATGAGATATAATCAAAGTATCACACTCAATCAATCTACATGACAAAGAAGCGAATAGATCTCATTGAACTCTTTATAAAAAAATGGAAATCGTTCAGTTGATAGGAACGTTTACTTACTTTAATTATGTATGGTATGTATAGTTAACTTGATTGTTAACATTTAAATTACATTGAAAATAAATCTTCAGTACTTTTCATAATAGTCGATTCTTTACTAATTATAGCCAACATAACATTGGCAGTATTGTACTTCGAATCGCCTGCAGTATAGCACGCAAACAGCTTGTACTAAGCAAATTTAAACACCGAGAATCACCGATAATTGTTTCGTCCTTTGGGACTCATCTGGGAGTGAGAGAACTCGAGTGTAAGTTCACTATTGTACAAACGCGCGCTGTCGACTATATGCCCTACTGGAGGGATCACTATATTTAAACGATAAATTTTTCGACATCTAGTGTCGACTCGTGAAAGCGTTCACGTACGTAAATGTTAGCAACTTTGCCGACAGGTACGTAAAGCAGTTACACAGTCGATTCTTCAATAATTATAGCCAACATAACAGGCGATTCGAAATTTTTTATACTTGCCAACCGTTATGTTGGCTATAATTATTGAAGAATCGACTATGTAACTGCTTTACATAACTTCAACTGCTTTTTTACATTTACGTACGTGAACTCTTTCACGAGTCGACATTAGATGCTTGAAAAAACTTATCGTTTATATATATATATATATATATTATCAAAACCTTATTTACCTTTTGGTGTTAAGGTATAATTACAATATTAACAAGTTATTACTTACTTATTATGATAAATTACTATAACTAAAACATAATTCCTCTGTGTCGTAAATCCTCGTAGCCCATTCCTTCTTATTACGTGCCAATCTCTTCCTCTCAATCAAAGTCATTCCCTTTTCTCTTAATATTTCTTTCAGCTGCCTATCCCAGGTTTTCTTTGGTCTACCTCTTGTTCTTCTTTCTTGAGGTTTTGCTTGCCATATTAGTCTTCCTTCTCTCATCCTTTCCAGGTGTCCAAACCATCTTAATTGTCTGCTTCTTATATCGTCTTTGATTGGTTTTACTTGTAGGTTTTCCGTATTTTACTATTTCTTATTCTGTCCATCTTGGTTACTCCTAATATTCCTCTTAAGAACTTCATCTCTATTGATTGTAGTTTGCTTTCAATTCTCTTTGTTAATGTCCAACTTTCGCTTCCATAGAGTAATATCGGTTTAAATATGGTTTTATATATTGTGAGCTTCGTTTTCTTTGTGACTTCTCTTTTCCTAATAACAGCATTGTTTAGGAATAGTATATTCTTATTGCTGCTTCTAACCTATCATTTATTTCCGCTTCTATAGATCCTGTATTCTGTATTTTTACGCCTAGATATTTAAATATGTCCACTTGTTCTATGTCTTGACCATCTAATTGTACAGCAATTTCTTCATCGACTTTTCCTACAATCACCACTTTCGTTTTCTTAATATTAATCATTAGGTTTTGTTCTTCTAGTGCCTTAGCGCATACACTTAGATTATACTGTAGATCGTCTTTATTCTTAGCATATACCACTATATCGTCCGCAAATGCACTTTCTGCTATTTCTACTTGTTGCATATTCCTGTAACCCACTTTCAGTTTCTTGACCTTTCCTTTGACTTCATTGATTACTTTGTCCATTATTACATTAAATAGAATAGGGCTGAGTACTCCTCCTTGTCGTAGTCCCTCGGTCGTTACGAATTCTTCTGATCTTCTGTTTCCCATTCTTACATAGTTCCTTGTGTTGTGGTACATAGCTTTAATAACATTTATTAATTTAATATCTACACCTTTTTTCTTAGGCTGCTCCAGACTAATTCTCTAGGTACACTGTCGAACGCTTTCTTTAAGTCCAAGAAGGCCATAATATATTAATATATATTCTTATTACTATTTTTCTCGATTAGTTGCTTCACTGAGAATATGTGGTCATGTACTCCTCTACCCTTTCTAAAACCACATTGTGATTCCTCGAATTGTCTTTCAATTGTTTCTTCTAGTCTTCTCCCAATATCCATTCAAATAATTTAGCTACTATGCATAACAAAGTGATTCTATAATTAGAACAAACCTTTTTTTCCTTTTATATAAGAGCACTATTCCTATTTCCCAGTCTTGAGGTATTTGCTCATTTCTCCATACTTTATTTAGTAGCTTCACTATTATCTCTCTGGTCTTTGTTCCTAAGTTTATAATCATTTCTGTGTAAATACATCATGTCCTGCTGCTTTGCCTCTTTTTAGTTTATTCATAGCTTCTGTTACTTCTTCTGTTGTTATCGCTTGTACTTGCCCCCGATTTTCTATACTAGTACTCTCCTGTTCTCCTCCATATTTTTCGGGATTGCTCTTTTCAGTCATTAGCAGTTCTTCGAAATATTCCTTCCATCTCTTTATTATTTCGTTTTCGTCATCTAGTATTTTCCCTCTTTACTTTTAATGTACTTCGTTTTATTTGATTTGCCTTGTCTCAGGTTTTTTAATACTCTGTAAAACAGTTTCTGGTTTCCGTGATAGTCCCTCTCCATTGTTGAGCCAAATTCCTCCATGATTCTTGTTTAGCTAGTTTCACCATCATTTTCACTTTACATCTCTGTTCTTTGTACCTGTCATATTTTTCAATAGTCTTATTTCCTAGATATTCTTTCCATCTCTCCTTC
Source organism: Abscondita cerata (assembly GCA_030710515.1). Taxonomy (NCBI): domain Eukaryota; kingdom Metazoa; phylum Arthropoda; class Insecta; order Coleoptera; family Lampyridae; genus Abscondita; species Abscondita cerata. The sequence continues at coordinate 101,404 of JALBCR010004195.1, forward strand.
TTAGCTTTTACTTCTGTTTTTATGCTCACATTCCACCATCTTGTTTGTTTAGTTGATTCGTTAATTTTTACCATTCCACACGCAGCTTCTGCTGCTTTCTTTAAAATTCCTTTCAATAGTCTCCACATCTCTTCTACATTAAGGGTATCCACATTTTCTTTTATTTTGCCTATTTCTGCTTCCACTTTCATGCTGTACTTCTGTGCTATGTCTTTATCTTTGAGTTTGAAACTTCTGATTGAACGTGTAGGCCCCTTTCTTAGTTGTCTTTTGGTTTACTTGTTTTTATGTTATTACCGGTATCCTTACTTTAGAACTGACAATCTAAGTAGATTTCGGGTTCTCGTTTCACCTTTGTGTCTTAGACTTCCTTCCTGTGGTTTTTATTTATTAGTATATAATCAATTATGGATCTTTCATTTCTACTAATTACTTCTCTTGTGAACTTGTGTATGTCTCTGTGTTCGTAAAATGTGTTAGTTACTACTAGGTTATTTACAAGACAGAAGTCAATGAGTCTTCTTCCATTATTGTTTTATAGTTCTCTCCGAAATGTCCAATTGTTTCTCCAGTTTCTTCATTTTTTTACCTACTCTTGCGTTAAAATCTCCTATTATTATCAACCTTCCTTTATAATTTTCTATTGTTTCAGTTAATGTATCCCAAAACCTGTCTTTTCTTTCTACTGTCTCGTCATCATTCGGTCCATATACAACTATTATTGATGTTTTCCTATTTCTGTCTAGAGTCATCTCTATTTTTAGTATTCGTTCCGATACTCCTATCCATTTGTCCACGTATTTTACTTTTTTTTTTCTTTATGATACATCCCACTCCTTCTTTTGCTCGTTGATTAATGCCTACCCCACTATATATTAGTAGATGACCTTTATCCAATTCTAATTCATCTTTTCCCTTCTTTTTCGTTTCTGTTATACCTAATATGTCTAATCCTGCTTTCCCAAATTCTTCCTCTAATTCTTTACCTTTTCCTGTTAAGCTCCTAATATTCCATGTACCAATTTTCCACACTTCTTCTTTGTTATCATCCGTTTTAATACTCGTTTTCACATATTTTTTTTCACTTTTGTTCATAATTCTATTTTGCTCGTTATCCTGTTTCTTTGCCGGGTCCATCATCAATTTTCCATCCTCTTTACTTTTAGTTTTTGTGTGTAGATCAACGTGAGATTCACTATCGTTCATTTGTTCTAGTGTTCTCTCTCTTTATTCCATTTCTATACTTGCTTATCTATGTATAGTTTTGGTAACCACTCTTCACCTTTTTCCCTGTTTCCTTTCTTCTCCCGCTCTCATTCTAATTTGTTTTTCTATTTCTCTTTCCTGCTTTGTCATGTGATTGTTTATATATATTCTATCTTCTTTATATCTAGCTAGTTTCGCCTTATTTTTCATTATTTCTATGTTGTCATGTATATTCTCAAATTTGACTAGATATGTTTTTGGTCCCATTTTATACATTGTTTTAATATTTGTGTCAACTTCTAGTTTTTCTTTGAAAAATGTTGCCATCTCATCATTTAACTCCTCTTGTTTGTTTGTATTAATCTCTAATCCTTGGACTACTATATTTTCTCTTCTACTTTCTTTCTCCAATTGTTCTATTCTTTCATTCAATTTTTGTAGTTGTACTTTATTTTTATCAATATTCTTTATTATTGCTTTATTATCTGTCTTTAATATCTCATTTTCCTTTTTAATTCCGTTATTTCTTTCTTTGTACTTACTCTGTTCTATCCTAATTTGACCTTACCTCTAATGTTAATTGTTGTAACATACTTAATATCTTATCTATTTTGTCTTCTCTTTTTGTTGGTTTTTATTGGTGTTCTAGTAATTTTCTTACTTTTACTAAAGGTTCCCCCTCTTCCTCCTCACTGTCCATCTTGTCTGCTCTTTTTCTTTTTTTCTCCCCTCCGTTGATTCATCCGTGCTGTACATTGCTACAATGTTACTTTAAGTCTTAATTATTGTTACCTACTTCCATTCACACAACGTTAAGGGGTGTCACCCTGTTCAACACCTCGGAAGTTAATCCCTTCTTTGTGCTATTATTAAATAGTTTTGAATTTAGTATGTTACTATAAATCTTCTGTGTACGGTGGGTTGCCTATCCTAAAACTTTTGGGATGTTCCTCGTATGCGATTGTTTATGCTTTCTTATCACTTATCTACTTATAATGTGCCATTTATCCTTTAATCTCAACTATTCGTCGTATTACTGTCTTTACTTACAGTTTCTCCAAATTTGTTCACTCATTCAACTTCCACACTTTATCCGGACTCTATAATTTTATAAACTAGTAAATGCCAACAGTTAATCGTAAAGATAGTTGTGTGCGTAGTACGGTGCCAGTTTAAGCGATGAGCGACAATGCTAAAACAACACGTTAGTCGATAAAGCCAAGACTCACGTGTTGTTTTAAGCATTAAAACCATCGCTTAGATGGCGCCGTGCACTTTAACGCACACTCAGTCTTTACAGTTAACTGTTGGCATTACTTAGTTTATACCAATTACACGTGTCCATTTTAACACGAGATGTCGCAAGACACACATTTTATCTATAATTTTACTTTAAATACCACTCCCGTATTTTAACTTAATTTACCATTGAAAAATTACATTCTCTCACGTAGGACTTTTAACAACAAAACAGAAAGTAGATACACCCTGTAACACACTATTTTGAGATAAATATGTAATAATACACTGAGAATTATAACTCAATAGATACTTAGAGAACGTTTTGTTACGATCCATTACAAAAAAAAAACGCTGAATTATTTATAATGTGGCTGAAGCGCAAAAGTGATTTTGTTTTTACCAGACAACCAACTTCAAACTACGGTCTTCATTCAATTTAATTTATTTTTTTCTAATTTTATTAAATACAACGGTTATTAAGTAAATAAGAAAATAAATTAATGCCAACATTATATGCTATGTCTAGACTAGAATACTTACAGAAACTGTTGTCAAACAATGTGCAATAGAATCAACTTAAATAAATTTATTTGTGAAATGTTGGTGAAAACCGGTAAGAAATTCCATTTTTTAAATTTAAAATCATACAATATAACAATTCCAGTTCTTGTTTACAGATGGGCCTCTTAAAAAAATCTTTAAGATAAACGTTTTCAGACTATAAGACGTCAAAACTGGTTAAGTCGCTACTAGCTTCTAATTCTATAGAACTTTATTAAATAAATATTGAATAAACATGTAAATAACAATTTGTTGTACTTGATCTTTTTCAGGGACAAAAGGTGATTTCATCCAAAGTGGAAATGTAAAAAAGTCAAAATTAGTTTAATTTGAGAATAAATACCCTACATTCTATTGTGGTAACTCACTAGTACCGATAAATTTGGTTTCACATAATCGAGGTAATACTTTTTATAGGTAACAAGTGTAATGTTAGTAGTAAACTGAAGAACACTGTAATATTCATATAAATTCTTTTGAGGTTATGGTAAACTTTCTTCTGTACCATTTAAGTTTACTAATGGTCAATGAAGGAGTCCATGCGTTTTACAAGTACACCGGTACACGTTAAATTTGGACATCCTTAAATGTTAAAAAATACTTTTGATAAATCTTTCATTGTATTTAACAATAAAGTCTTTTAATCAGTTTCTAATTGAAACCAGTTAGATTCCGAGTAAGGTAAAATTACCAGTAATCGTCAGTGAACCAGTGTTCGTCGTAATTGAACAATTTTTGCGATTATTAAGCATCTGGAGACATCTAGTTTTTATTTCATTGTTCAGATTTGAAATTCCAAATGTAAGCATTCAAATGGGGTAAATTAAGTCAGCCTCATGTTGGTAGCAGTGTCCCTTAAAAATCCGCGAAAAAGTAGTGTTAATGAACAGATGTGTTTCACATAATTTCTTAGTGGTTTGGTTAAGGTAAGTGATAACTTTGATGTCGGCACTATAGTTCCTAGACATAATATGTTGAGGTCCTAATGGATTAATTGTGTTATTAAGTGATTAAAAAGGCTATTTTTAATAAAATTTCAAGGTTAGAAGTTGAAAAATTCCATAATTCGGCTATGACGAATATTGGTACATCATAAACAAAGCCTCGTCTCAGTTACCGTCACTCCTGACGGTGACTGGGACGAATGCATTTAAGTTTAAAATCGCATAGAATCCTTTGCCTTAAACACAGCGTCTACCCCAATCGAGTTTAATAGAATTTAAAATTTACGAGGACCAGTCTTCGTCATATCGTTTTATGAATAGTCTGTTCAGTTGACGCGATTTAAATACTATGACGATTATTGGGACCCACGAGTGACGAATACTAATTTTTCAGAAATTCGAAAAAGATATGGAATCAAAACGATTCAAATATTCTGAAAACGACATGCGAAAAGCCCTTTTGGCTGTTGAAAACGGAATGTCGGTTAATTCTGCCGCAAAGACTTTTAAAGTGCCAAGGATGACACTTTCTGATAAATTTAAGGGGAAAACACCTATGGAGAGAAAATGGGACCTCCTTCAATTTTATCGACAAAAGAAGAAACATTACGGGAAAAGTGGATTCTCTATCTAGCTTCTGTGCGTTTTCCAGCAACTAAAGAGCAACTTCTGGATAGTGTTCAACTGTTGTCAAAGCAGTTAGGAAAGCAAGACAGATTTCTAAATGGCAGACCAGGGCGTCACTGGTACGAGGCATTGCTAAAACGTCATCCCCTGGTAGCTACAAGAACTGCTCAAAATTTAACTGCTAGACGGGCCGCTGTTTCTGAAGAAAATCTAAGAAACTGGTTTGGGAAGTTGAAACGTATATGGTTGATAATAACTTGCTTGACGCTTTCAACGAGCCGAGTAGAATTTTCAATTGCGATGAAACGGCTTTCTTTTTAAGTCCAAAAGGCAATCGGCAAAAAGAGGCCAGAAAATTGTTCATACCGTCATAAACTCCGACGAGAAAGAATGTATTACTACTCGTGATGGGAAATGCTGCAGGCGATTTGGCTCCTCCAATGGTAGTCGTAAACTTAGAAAGAATTCTCAGAAGTTATCCCAGTCGGTGCCTCAAAATTGGGCGATCGGAAGGTCAGACAACGGTTGGATGACTGGGGAGACCTTTTCGAATATTTTGCCAACGTGTTTCACCCATGGCTTCTCCAACATAAAATAAAATTTCCTGTTGTTGTATTTTGCGATGGTCACACTTCACATTTGACCATAGCATTGAGCGATTTCTGCAAAGAAAATTTAATTGAACTTGTGGCATTTTACCCCAACGCAACACAAATTTTGCAACCAATGGATGTTGCAGTTTTCCACCCATTAAAGGAATCTTGGAAGAAAGGGGTTTACTCATTCAGGATTCGTAATACTGGATTACCCCTCAAGCGAGATAACTTCTGTCCTATTTTAAGCGAGGCTTTGCAAGCCATAACACCGGATATTCTCAAAATGGATTTCGGTGTTGTGGACTATGTCCGTTTGACGCCAATGCATTAGATTACACCCAGTTGCCCGGGGCCCGGAACACGAAAAAGGAAACTCTATCTTACGACCCAAAGATCCTGATGGAACACATCATATTTTTGAAGATCACATTCCTTCAGAAAAAATTAGACAAATTCAAGTCTTCTGGTGAGATGTGGACTGGTGAATTAGAAGATACATCGTTATTCTATTTTTGGCAAAAGTTGAAGAATAGAACAGCTGATAACAAGCTAAGACAAAAGAACCCCAAACTGACGACGTTATTGACGAAAACATTTTAGTTCATCCTGGCATTGAAGCAACTTACAATCAAGAGACTAGGTTTCCATGTTCAAACGACGATCTAAACGAAAATTTAGATTGGCTAGAAGTTAATATGCTTATAAACGATCAAAACGAAAGTGATATTTTATATGAGGTAACAAACACAGGAGAACTTGTTAGAATATTTCCTACCACAAAAGAACAGAAAAGGAGAGATGATGAAAGAGAGTATACACCAGAAATAAATAAAACGGTTGAGGAAAAACAACAAAAGTGGATAATTACGTTAACAACAGCAACAGCCCAAAGAATGTTAATGTGCCAGAAACGTCCATGGATAAAAAGCAGATTCCGACGTTGTAGAAAACTTTGAAGAGTCGATGGTTGAAGTTAAAAAAAAGGAATTGAAGAACTAACAAATTTAGAAAAGGATAACAACGAGGTTTTCACAGAAGATTTGAAGGAACCACATACATGTGAATCACCATCTACAGAAGATCTAATACCGGAACCCACAATAAAAGAAGGCTTTCCACACCCTTTAAAAAACATTATTTTGGCCTACCACCTCTATAAGTTCCCAAAAAGAAAACCCAAGGAAAAGGTGCCTGCTGTAGCAACATCCCGAGAATGGCAACAATACTTTTCAAAAAAAAAAAAAAAGACAAAGCTGACAAACTTAGGAAAACGGAAGAAAATAAAAGAAGAAGAGAAGGAAAGAAAGAGAAGAAAAAAATTACCAAGGGAGAAAAGCGGCAATGCAGAGAAAAAGATACACAGATTGATTCTTCAACAGGATGGTATTGTAAAATCTGTGAAGAAAATTTGGAACAGAATATGATTCAATGTTTGTCATGCAAGTGTTGGGTACATGAATTGTGTGCTGGTGTATCTAAAAGTGCCAAAAATTTTATTGTTCTTCTTGTAAGTAGATAAAATAAAATAAAACTTTTAATAATTACGTCTTTGCTACATTCTTAATCAAATTTCTCTTGTTTTACTAAACCTTTTCCTACTGACGGTTATTCAGACTTCTCTATAACGAACATTGGCGCAGGTGTAATTTGGGTATGACGGTTACTGGGCCAAACGGTAGTATTTTATTACTTTATTTAATAATTTATTCCTGTGTAATTTTATTGCAATTATCTTATATATCTCATAAAATAAATACTAAAAACGACAATATTAATAAAATTTGGAATTTTTAATAAACGAAGAACATATATTACGGAAAATATGAAGTTAGATTTCACTTAAGGTGACGATTACTGGTACCTTTACCTTACATACAAACAACCAATCTACAAAATACGCAATAATTGAAAACGTGCAATAAACACAGTTTGTAGTGTATTAAACTAGATAAGTAGTGCCGGTTTTGGCTTACTTTCAGCATGAAATTTTAATCTGTTGGTTGGGGTATTTGAATTTGTGTTACCATCAGCTGTCGTTGAAAGCGTGCGCGCATGATCGAGGACAATCGATAGCAATCGGTAACGTTCGGGGACGCTCGGGCGAATATAAAATTAAAAGTCTGTTTAACTAAAGATAGAAAATTATGAAATGTATGTCTAACGACATCTCGTGTAATCAGGACAATGTGAGTAGTAACAAACTAAGCAACTGTAACGACGGATGAATGTTTTATAATGGACATCGTTATCTAAGCGATAATTTAAAGCAATAAAAACTCGAGTCGATAAAACCAAGTAATTCTTTACAGTAGCATACACGCTACTGCTACATTCATCCGTCGTTACAGTTATCTGTTGGCATTGCTTAGATAGAAAATTAATAAAAATGCAAGCAGAAATACCATTATAAAAACATGTTATAGGTTGTTTGTTATTGTCGAAAATTTATTTTAAAAGAAAAAAAATAGTTGATTCAAAGCACCACTGATAGTTACTCTCGGTAAGGGGTCGTGAGCGATTTTTACATAGTAATTGAAAAGATGCTTCAAAACGAAAGAGCGCCATCCTATAATTGCAGTTATCTCTCCTAAGCAGTACGGGACTTAAGGCACAAAGAAACAACTGATAACAAAAAAATAGAATAGAATCGTCAAAATACTTTTTTCCACAACATAATGTCGTGTTACCAAAATGTCTCTTTTTAAAAAAATGTAAGAATGTGTCATTGGAACTATATGCGCTTAGTATTCGTTAAACAATTTTAAGTTAGTATTCAATCAGGTTTGTTTAATTTAATATCTTATACAGGGTGTTCGGTAGAAGGGTGAACACAGGAAAATGACAGGTAGGTGGGGTCTTTTCCTATGTGCTCAGCCCATAAAATTTGACTTAGGCTATTGCAAAATATTTCTAAGTTATCATTAAACAATTTTGTTGCCACATACATTGAAATTTGGCTGTTTTATGTTGGGGGATACTTACTGTATTTCTTACAGGATAGGAGTGGATGGTTGAACGTTCAATTAAAAGGTCATACAAATAAGACGGTTGCTTAAAGTTAAAGATATTAAATAATAGAGTTCCATACAGCAATTAAAAATCTATATTCTAATTTTAATATTGATAGATTTTAATTTAAAATACACTCGCTATATTGTTTTATGACTTATTTTTCGAAATTTAAGTATTTGACCAAAAGTAACCCTAAATCACGTGCACATTCACTAACATTTATAACAATTCCATCTCGTAGTAATGGAGGATGCAACTGTTTATTGATTTTGTTAATTTTAACCTTTAAACCTATATACATCACTATAGTTTTTGGGGGTTTAATCGTAGACCATTGTCTTCTGACCACTTGTTGATGTTTATAAAGTTACTGTTCAGTTCCTTTATTAAGTTATCAGCATTCTCAGAAACACATGACTTGTAAATTTGTGTGTCGTCAGCGTATTGGTGTATATTCCAATCGTTTTCCAGACTCTAAGAAATATCAGCTGTGAAAATTGTGAATAAAAATAGGACTTAGCACATTTCCTTTGAGGAACGCCATAGTTGATGTTTAGTTCTTGAGAGAGGGTGTTATCTATTTTTACAATTTCCCAACGATCTTTAAGGATGTTAGCTATCTTCAACATTGCTGTGGTGGTACTATGATGTTTCCAGAAGCCAGATTGAGTTTGAGGTAAAATATTGATATTTTCGGTAAACTCAGTCAGATAATTATAAACAATTTTCTTTAACACTTTCGATATTGTGGGTAATATGCTTCTAGGTCAAATGTCCTTCAGCTCTTTTACGTTTGCAACTTTTGGAGCGGGTTGATTAAGGTTTTCTTCTACGAGGCTGGTACAGTGGCAGTTCTAAGAGAGAAGTTAATAATATTTGTTAAACTTTTTGCAAAACGGCAATGGCAGCTTAAGCGTTCTACAATTAACACCATTCAAGCCATATGCATGAGAACTTAATTTGTTAACAATTTTTTCTATTTCGGTTGTCGTAACTGTAAGTATGGACGTTTCTTCGCTGTCGTTGCTGTAAAAGTTATTCGCTAAAATCTATTAATTAAATTCGTGTCTCGGATTTCATCAGCTATTTCTGAATATTGCCTATACTCAGTATAATATTGGCGCGGGAGTAATAAACCTGTCAGAATTATCGAATCTCCCGTATTGCAGTGGCGTAGGTACCTGATACGTTTGGGAAAATCATATTTTTAGTAGGTAAATATATTATAATAGTAAAATCTACCACGTGTATGTGATAATTAATAACTAGTCAATACTCCCCAAGCTTCGCTGCTTGCGTCATAAGATATACAGGATGGTCACTTTTAAGAAGCTCACCATTGGAATATTCTAAGCGGTGGGACATACAGCATCGGTTAAATTAGAGAAAAGTCGCACATTTTAACCACTTTTAAGAATTAAAAAAAGTAAGATATTCCCACTCATTCTCAAGTTATGACAAAAAACTTATTATTTATTAATAAAATCAATTATCTAATATGGCGCCCATAAGAAAAACAAAAGTAACCGTTTAAAAATCGACTTTTGAGTGAACCTACAAAATTTTTGATAGTCTTATTAAAAGCAGCTGGTCAAAAATGTAAATCTAGTAAGTTTCATAAAAATTGTTAAATAAGTAAAAAAAAGTAACAGAAAAAGAAAAATGACAATTTTAAGTTTTTTGTCATAAATTGAGAATGAGTGGGAATATCTTACTTTTATTTTTTAATTCTTAAAAGTGGTTAAAATGTGCGATTTTTTCTAATTTAACCGATGCTGTATCTCCCATCGCTTAGAATATCCCAATGGTGAGCTTCTTGAAAGTGACCACCCTGTATACAGGGTGTACAAATTTTTGTTTTTTTAAATAACATTTTCCTGAAACAACAAATAGTAAAAAAAAGTGTACAATAGAACTGTTAATATTTATTAGAAAAGAAAAAAATACAATTTTCGGATTATTTAAATCTCATCATCATCATGTATTAAGTCCGGTGAATTTTCACATGATTGGCCAACACAATGGCGACACATTGCCGAACACATTAAACCTGCTTTTCTACACTCACACCAACGTTCACATCCCTTTTTACAACCGCAGCTGATGAGATTAAGTAAATTATCAGACGCAGGGAAGCTCTGTAGTTATAGGAACAAGTGTTGTGCCACGCTTTATCCAACCCCATTCGCACGGTGGAAGACAGTTTCCTAACCATCGCTACACTTGTAAAGAAACACGATACAAATGATGTCGAATTGCATCTTTAGTTGGTGGCAAAGATGACAGCTGAAAATGATCTTTTACGGTTTGCTTGGCAACTGTTTGTTTAAACAAAAAGTACCTTAGCTCATCTAAATCCATCTTAAGGTCATATTTATTATATATGTCCAAAACAAATGCTTTCCCCAGCTTTTGCAATGTCGTTATGTTCCGCTCGAGGGTCATTAAATACGGAAACTTTTCCCCACTGCATTTTTTAGGCATTGGAAGGTTTTTACTTTAACTTTTCTGAAAAACGCTGATGTGGTATCACAGCCTGACATGGCGTATGTAAATAGTAAGACATCTTTCAAAGGGCCTATATATTTTTTTGGATTTCTGCAATGTCGTAATATTTACTCTCCCTTTTATGATTTCCAGGTTTTAGCATCTTCAGTTTCAGAGCATTACCTTCGTCTGACCTTGCTATCAATACCGTTAAAATATCAGTATCTGTCGCAACTACAGTGACTGACGGATTATTGGAACATAAACCAATAGCTGTTTCTGAGATCAGTGTGTCTGCATCTGCTTCAGCTTAGTGTACGATCATTTTGTTTTCCCGTAGCTTTTGTATCAGTAAATCTATAAGTTGCGTTTTGTTTTTGGATTACAAAGAAATTCATCTTTTGATGATGCTACTCATAGCAACAAAGGTTTAACTCTGTCCTTCCTTTTTAGTTTTATGTCCTCGAAATTACCAAGAACGTTTTTCATAGACTCTAAGCTGATCTCCAGAGCCCTGTTACAGTTTATAGTTTCGTCGCCGAGTAATCCAGTGGCCAAAGACATCAGTTTATATTTTTGGCTTGATCCAAATGGATTGTGATTGGACAACCAGTCACGTAAAATTTCGAGATCGTGATGGTCTCTGGTCTTTCTTGATCCTCGCTGATCTACATGTTGCTCTGACGTTGCTGACTTTACACCTGTGTACTGTTCCATGACTTCACACATTTTCATACAGCGTGGCAAAGCCGCTATACATGCACTCAGCGTGCTGTCTGTTATACCTCTGCCTGTAAAAAAAATTAATCTAAACACTACTTAAAAAAACGAAACAACACGTACTGTTTATTAAGTCTCATAATGCAGACTTACACTTGATCCTTTAAGCAAGATAAGTTTACCTGTAGTTAGTCCTCCTTTAGTTTTTATAGAGCGCATAAGACCTTGCTCAATGGTTAGATCAGCCGATACTCCAGACCAAAAACAATCACTTCTACGAATTCAACGCAAATTTATCATATTCTTCGTTCGGTTTAGCTTTTTTAAGATCTTCCATTTGTTGCAAATGAAACCTTGCCCATTTTGCGTAAGCCAAATGACCTAAAAATAGAATATTAATTAGATGTTTGTATATACAAAGTTGCATGTCTAATAAACGTAATAAGGTCAATAGTGTTATACCTACCACAAGCGTGAAAGTATGGAATCATCTCTCGTACACTTTGCAAATGAAGTTTAAAGTTTCCGGTTCTCTCGGCCCTTAGATAACAATGAATAATATTCACCATTTTTAAATATTGGACCCAGAGTCGGGCTGTGCGTGAGGTATTCTCTTTTCTTTGTAAAGATTGCGCAAATGTACTCGAAAGCTTTTCAACCAGTGATAATTTTTTCACTTCAATCTCCGAGATCTGCCCATTTTCAAACTGGTTGTAAATTTCCAGAAGGTTTTCTTTTTCTTGAGAAGTCAAGTTAGTGTCATCTTCTAAGATAAAAAAATACAATGCATTATTTGAGTCAAATTATGGGCTCGAAGTATGACCAGTAATCATATGAGTAACGGTATTCTTGCATATATCGTAGCCCATAGTTCTTCGATACCACTACCCATCATTATATGCCCAATCGCTCCTAAGTATGACATTATCATATGAAATCCACCCAGAAAAATTACTGCATACTTCAAATCATCGTTGCACGAGCTTGCCATAATGTCAGTGGCTTTGGCGTATAAGAGCTGGTTAAATGTAATAAAACATGTATTTTGTTTTATTTTATTACATTGTGATCTAGCGTACATCAATGCTGAATATATGCATGACAAATTTCCAGGATCCAAATTTAAGAAAGGTAGGAAAATTACATTACTGACTTCATAATTAGTCTGAGACTGCATGTAACCGTTCCAGTTTAGTACTGGAGATAACTGAAGCCAATATCCCGAAATCCATAGATAATTCAAGAGTATACATTGAATAGAAGACTGTTTATTTTTCAGTATGTCTTGGTCTCGCACACTTATTTGTGTCAACCCTTTTTTTTGAGGTTTTGTGTAAGTCAAAATCTTCATAACACCGCTCATTTCTGAAGGCTTCTCATCACTCCTCTTCACTTGTACAACTCCAGCTTTCTCTATTTTTGGGGTTTCAATTTTTATACCGCCCATATTATAAAAAGTGTTGTTGCCATCTATGGTACGTATATTGAAATCTGCATTATCGAAAGCAAATTGAATAAATGCTTCTACTATCTCTTCTTCAGGTGCTGCTATTAAGCAGTTTTCAAACTTCTGCACTTCTGCATATGATACACTAAAACCCAAAGTGCATAATATATCAATTAGCATTCGAGAGGCAAAATGTCGATGCATATATACACCAATACCTAGAAGGATAGGCGATACAAATGACCTAGGCCGACAGGTTAAAATAATCGCTTTGCTAATACTTTGGCGTTTTCTTTGTGCACTTGTAGAATCAGTTCGTTATTGTATCACCATATTTGCGAAATATTGTAGTGTTTTAGGGATATTATCTTGTCCTCCAATATCCCTGCCGTCAACAGCATAAGATGCCAAATCGTAAGGTTGAGAACGTATATCTTCTCTTATTATAGCTACTGCTGCCAATACTATTCTGAGACGCTCTTCATACTGATCAGATCGTGTCTCTTTGTACCAATTTTTGTGAATTATTTTGTCTACAGATTCACAAAAGCAGACGACAGAACTGCGCTTAGGACAACTGGTTATTATCATATTATTCCCAAAATGTTGAATAAGTTTTTGTTTTAGATATTGAGTAGTATATCTATCATCCCCGTCGAAAATTTGAGACATGCGTTCACTAATATCGGATAAGAAATATTGACATGCATCGCCGCTTTCGATTCCATACAAAGCTTCTGAAATGCTAGTTCTTTTTTATTTACCGGAGCCGGATGGTCACTTGGAATTTATAAAAACATTGCATAACAGTCTTTGTGGTAACGGACTTCTGCTGCCACTAAATCAATAACTTCAGTTATTCTTTCTTTGACTGCCTTACCCAAATCATCGCAACCGCAATCAGCAACAGAGTTCAATTTATTTATAATATTCCAAGTGCTAACCTCACATATTGTACGTCTGTATTTTTGAGGGAGCTTTTGATGTGGTATGTATAAAGCTCCTAAAATTACTTTTACCTTTCCTACTTTTATTGATATCCATAGTTGCTCGGTACTAATTAAGTTTAGGAAGTCGACAACTGAGGAGCAGGAGCAGGAGTCTGATCTGCAGCTACCCTAATTGCGGTGTGAGATTCTACAATTTTATTGTGTTTTAAAACATGTTTAACGTCTTTGCTGTTACTTAAGACAATCTTCAGTGGGCGAGGTTTGTTATTGTTTGATTGTTTGCCAAGACGATAAACTTGCGAAATAGTGTCTTTAGTGCAAACAATGTCTTCAGTTATTCGAGTTTGGACATTCGAGAATGTTGATTCATCAATATTATATAATATAATGTTAGAAATCCTTCTGTTTCGGTCATTTACTTCTTCAATAATTGATTCCATTGTTTCGTTCGAAAAAATGTCTCCTGAGGATGTAGCAGTTTTAGTTTTCAGTTTTTCCACTTGTTGTGAAAGTTTTGCTATAATACAGTTAAACAGTCACAATAAATTTTATTTCGAAATTCATAAATTTTGTATTTCAAAATCATGAAATTTGTCATTTTTGGGTTTCCCGAGTGGAACAAAATGTGACCTGATTTCAAAGTTGGCAAACCGTCTCCTTTCCTTCAAGCTTTTAACTAACTTTTTACATCTCACCTTCTGTTTCAATTCTTCTTCGAGTTCTAATTTTCATATGTACATACTTTTGTTTAGGTTGGAACTGCTTTATTTTTGCCTATGTAAAATAGTATCAAATTTTGGCACAACTAATTTTTCTAAAAACTTCCATTATTTTTAGTAAAACATTTGTCTGTTTCTGAACAAATTATTTTTGTTGTTTTGCTTAAGAATCAAAAGATCATAACTGACGTCCAAGTATAGTATATAGATTAGCCACTTTTTTTTTGTTCAATCCACATCTCATAACAATCAAAATGTTCACTTCACGCCGTTTTAAAATTCAAGTCATGTTATTTCAATCACTTAGACCGTTCTGGGTCAAAGCAAATTCGCTATTACAAAACACTGCAACAAAAGCGAAATACTCTAGTAACCTAAGTACTTGAACATACATTCAAAAACATGAATCAGAATTTGCTGTTTTTCGATGAAAATATGCAAATTAAAACGTGTTACAGGATTGGAAATTATAGCTCTAGTTGCTAGCATTTCATACGAGGGTCAAACTTAAAAAATCAAAAAAAAAACATTAATCAAGCAATCAACGGAACTCAAAGCTGTTCTCTAAAATTCAGCTATTCAGTTATTCTTTATTTTCTTTAGAGTTTTTTTGTATGTGTTTTTAGGGGTTTTGGTGCAAATATAAAATATGGAAGGTGATCCGTACCGTCCATGGTCAACAAGAAAAACATGTTCTTCCTGAGAATCACCACTTTGGTTTCCGGAATTAAACGTCAAAACGTACGTCAATTTTCTAGAGTTTTTTTTCGTGTGTGTTTTTTAGGGGTTTTTGGTGCAAATATAAAATATGGAAGGTGATCAGTACCTTACAGTACTCCATGGTCAACAAGAAAAACATGTTGTTCCTGAGAATCACCACTTTGGTTTTCGGACCTGGTCATCAACACCCTCCCGGATAATTAGGAAAAAATGTACAACACAATTTCACAAAACACAATCACATTACATACTTAATTAATATTATTACATATGAATACTAGGGTGGGTAAGGGTTGGCATGTTTAGGTTTTAGTGGTTTTCATAAACCTTGAAGTAAATGCTTTGCCAAGACGAACCAATCCACAATTGCACACGGTTTCGTTACCACACTGTACAGGTTTATACTGATCTTCTGGGGCACCATACATAACACTTACATCACAATACAATATTTAATATTTACTATACGATTAAATAAATAAATAAATAGGGAGTTACCTTCAGTGATAATTCTTTCTTCTTGCTAAGCACATCTTTGAGATGCTAAACGATATCTTAAAGTTTGAAACCTGTCACCAATTCTCTTAAAACGTATGTTTGGGCCACACTATTGGAAACATTTTTAAGTATGTAATACTTAAAGACTGATAATAACTAATAAAAACAGGCAATTAATATGTTTCAAGAAATTGTGACATTCAAAACCTCAGTGTTGCCAAATTTAATTGAATATATAATTGGGGTCAAAATAATGTAAAATTAAATTTTTACCCTAATTAATCTTCACATAATTTTCGAAAAACAAAAAAATCAAATAAATTATTTTTGTCATAATTTTTTTCATTTTGCATCTGTTTCATTAGTTGTGATCGCCATTATGCCTATTCGCACAGTAAAATTTTATCCCCGGTACAGGTATAGTTCGTCCTTTTTGTTTATATTTTAATATACGACTAAAATTTACACAACTATAACTGTTTAAAACAAATTATAAATTAATAACATCTAGACAGGGTGGGCCAACGCCGACAAAAGACCCAATTGCAGCCACATCGATAATATAAAAAAAAAACAATTTTATTTCTGAGGGGGACATCTTTTCAATTATTTCAATTGCATTATTAAATTGTTACTGCAATATAATTTGTTTTTTTTAATGACAATATCCGAAAAATCATATGAGGGTTCTCTAAGGGTTTTTGTACGGTTGTTCTAGCCGGACGGCCAATGGAAACTAGTTTTTTGAAAAGCATTTTTTGTCGTCTATCCGATTTTGCACAAAAAACTGTGGGTTGCTATTTAAGAAGTTTGATGTGACGTCATTTCCGTTAAAACCAGAGGTAATATTGGAATGCCGACAAGCTGAAAAGATGTCCCCTCAGAAATAAAATTGACGGGTCTGAGTTTTTTTAATTTATCGATGTGGCTGCAATTGGCTTTGTTTCGTCGGCGTTGGCACCCACTTTTACAATCGATGAGGTACAATAAGATGTTTTGTTTTGCCAGCCCTAGTTTACCTCCCAATTGTATCTTCTCTTGATAATTTTATCTTCTATCAAAATTAATTTTCCGATTTTAGACAATAATTATTCAATGTTAGCGTTACATGCTCTACTTTTGCGCCTCATACTAAAGTTCCTAAATGAATAATGCTCACCCATATATATTTAGTCTGAGGTTTTAGTAAAGCTTTCAATAATCTGAAGTCAGTTTCACTTCTACTTCCAAGAACCGCTGCTTCAGTGAAAACATAGGTTTGTAAGGAAAGACCGACAGTAGATAGGGCTCTAATAATTTTTACTATTTTTGTTGGGTACGTGTTCATCAGTCTTTGCATGATGCTGAACTTGGGGCACGGTAGAGTCAGTTGTCTTACATGTTACCAAAATTAAAACAACAAAAACATTTTATGGAGCAACTAAAATACGAAAAAAGACAAATACAGAAATATTCCATTTAATTACCTTACCTTACGCGAACATCACGCATCACTTTGGGGGAAAAGGAGCTAACAGATATTTCTGTCCTGGCCTAACAGCGCTGATTGTTGGAAAGTAAAAAAGAAGGTTCTATCGAATTTTTCTAGTCTATGGAGTCACCGATTATGGTAGAAGGCTTCCAACAAAGTTCATTCCTTCATTAGATTTTGTTCCTTCAATGAAGCTATTCTAATGTGAAGATAAGAAAATTGAAATATTTGAACAACTCAATCAAATATGCGAAGATGCATCTTCTTGCACTTATAAGCAAAACAAAGTGTTCTCTTTCGGAAAGGAAAGCCGTAAAAGTCAAAGTTCAACATCATTTTAATCGTAGCCGAATCAATTTCGCTTCATCAATTCTCTGATTTCCGTTCAATTTTACTTTTGAAATTGTAAAAAAATGGTCCTGAATCCTCATCTTTTAACCAACGTTCCTTAATCTAACACACCCGTGGTTGCTATTGTGTCGCAAAACTTTTATTAGAAATATTACCTTTATATGCATCAGGCACAGTTTGCTCAGCTTCTTGACAACACCATGTATAAATTATGTAAAAATAATTAAATTTTAAATAGAACTATCATAAAATAACGCTCATGGCGATACGAGGAAATAAAACCTCGGACGCATTAGGAGAGTAATTTTCTTTGGATTTTATTGTAAAAAATGATATTAGCTTGGTACAAATCTTCTAATCTAGATACAAACAATAATGTTAACGTAATAAACTTACAAGGTACAATTTAAATACATCAATAACTACAAACTATTTTAAACCGGTGGAGACTATTGTCTTTAATAAACCGTTGTTTCTTTTTGGCTTGATCTGTAATCTTGCGAATCTCTTTCAGTGGGAACTGAACTAATTGTTAATCTATCTTTTTGAGGTGTTAAACTGTTGGATTCATCATCATCGTCTAATTCTGACGCAGTCAATTTTAAAGCGGCGACTTCCTGAGCTCTTCTACAATTTAAAACTTATAACTTTATTCTTATAATCGTTTTAATCACTAACCTTTTTTGTTCTTCGTAAGCAAGTTCATCACTTTCGTTTTGGTCTCGACTTTTTTGCTTTTTCCGCAGTAACTTATAAGCTATAAACACGAGTCCTAGTATTATTGGAATTATAACTGCTATGATAATGCCGGATGTAAGACCAGCTGTTCGAGATGAATATTCCTGCTGCCCTATTTAAATAAATCTTAATACAATCTTAAAAGGAATGTCCACAAATAAATTTATAAATGACCCATTCCACACTGCAATAGATACCAATATTTCTTTGTATTGCTCTTTGGTATGTGGAATAGATCACTATTGTTTTCAAACGGTTACTTGAAAATCTTTATTAAACAAATTTAAGAAAAATACAATACATTCACACTTATTTATCATTTAACTAAATTAAAAAAAAGCGTAATCTATTCCACATGCGTTAAACATCGGTAATAACACTACTCTGACTTCTTGCACGATTGTAAGCTAATTGATTTGGATTAGTTTTAGGAGAGATATCGTCAAAATTGTAAGGTGTGCTTTGTTCGACTAGATTTGGATTTGAAGAACTTAATTTTGTTAGTTCGGGCATGGTATTTTTGTGAGCGTACGGTAACGTGTATATTGGACCTTCGCTATCGCTTCGTTGATAAATTGGTTCCATGTTTCTTTTATGCATCAAATCGGGATCAACTAAAGAAGGATCTACGTCCCATGGCTTATCTTCAAAATCAGTTTCGGGTAAACCTTCTAACGGCTCGTGAGTTCGATAACTCTTGTCGTAACTTCTTCTTTTTTTACTATTGCCACTGTTGATACTGCTATGATCACTATCCGCTGGACTTCGATATGCATATTCGTCAAATTCGTCTGACGGAGGTGTGGTAGGGCTCATAGTTCTGGGACTTTGCATCATCGGTTCGTTTTCGTTCAATTTAAGCCTACTAGCCGATCGGGATGGTGGATTAAATAACCAAGATTCGTTTTCTTTTTTGCGATAGTTTTGAAATAATTTATATCCCGCGTATAGGAGACAAAGAATTATTGGTATTAATATTGCTAAAACTATTCCGCTGGTTAGGCCAGCTGTACGGGACGAGTACTCTTGTTGTCCTGTTTTAAAAATAAATAGTAAACTACTTTTGAAACCGAAAGTTATGAAAATAAGCAGTATGTACTTACGTAAGCATTCCGTATAACCGTAGACGGGAATATCCCAACGACCGGAAGGTAAACATTCTCGTCTTTGATCGCCAACCAGAATAAAATCTTGGTTACATTCAAAAGTCACTTTAGTTCCTGGTATAAAAAGAAAGTTGCTCTTACGTCCAAATCTAGGAGTTTTAATACTCACAAGATATAGTTCTCTTGTTGTTAATTTCTTTTAAATTCATCAGAGAACTTTTATAATTTAACGTAAAATGAGCTAAATCTCGATTTAATGTAATCGAGTAATCATATAAACATTCCGGATCACCTTGGCAAAATTTATAAGCATTCTCGCGCTCTTTTGAGCGGTTTTGTGGTATTATTTCTTCCGGAGTTGTATCAAACACGGGCTTAAACGTTTTGTTGTTATAATAAGAAGACGTTCTAGCAAATTCCCGATGAAACAATGCGCTTCCTTTACCTCTGTCGTCTTTGTCCTCTAACATCCATTTTAAACCAAATTCGTTATACAATCTTTCATATTCTTTATTGCTTGATGGTAGAGATGTTTGCAATCCATCTGGATCTATAAAATCATCCATTGAATTAAAACTCCAATTGCCTAATAAGCCACGTGTTTCATTCTAGAATAGATTTTAGATAGTAGATTTTCTTATTCTTAAGCTTGTTACTTACTATGTAATCCCATGGTAAATATACTCGGGCCGTCATATAACCTTTATTCTCAACAACTTCTAAGCCAGCGCCCGTGTCAAACATCACAAGAACTTCCGATTGATTAAGAATATACGTAGGTGTATACACAGTCATTCCTGTTAAGTTTCAGATTTTTTACTAGAATTATAATTTTTATTCAGTTACCTGGAAAATGTTGAAATTTAATAGATGGTCTGTCAAAGTATACTCTCTGTCCATTTGCTAATACATCAAGACGATATCGCCATTGTGCTTCTTGAGGTCTTATTCTAACTTCTATAGTCGTAGTAGAATTTCCTCTAGCAACAACAGAAGTCATTTGGGTCGCTCGTACTTCTCCATAAGCATTAATTGGCATTTGTTCAAATCGTCCTTGCACCTCTAGCCTGTGATCCTTATTACTAGTCCGCACCAGAACAAATTCACCTTTGCCATTAAAAGTGTAGAGCACATCATCAAAAGTTATGATATGTGGGTCCCCAAACACCCTGCTACTGAAGGTGATTGATAAGCTACGCAATCCTGTGTTGGACGTCGTTCAAAACGTAGGGTCTCACAACCGACTGCTTGCTCGTATTGCCATCTACAACACAAATATTTCGGCACCATATCGTGATACCAATGGGAAAGGGTCGGGACTTTGTTAGCTTCGTTCCATGGTAAGTAACCAAGGTTGTGGGATCGATGTGGACTTGATCCCCATTGCTGATCGTACGATAACATCAAGTAGTTGTTCTTGTCATAGCAACACTGTTGTTCAGAACCTTCTAAACTATATAAGCAAGTTAATATCGATTAAAAAGTATTACACAATATTCTTACGTGGGAGAACCAGTGCGGACACAATGCACAGCACCACGATGATATTCACATTTGGGATTTGCATCTTTGTCGCAATCAGGATCCGGCATATACCTCCCTTTATCAGTTAGAGCGTGTTCAAGTGTACAAGGACATTGGGAAGTTCATGTGCAAAGTTTCTCAAGTACCTGTCGTTTCTAATCCAGTTATCGCACAAATAATCCGGCCAGTTTTGACCATAATCTCGTCCATTGATATGAAAAGTACCAACCTAATGGAATGGGTCTGCTCCAAATAACAGGTGTTATTCTAGTTTCCGTTCCTTCAATTGGTATAGGTTCTGTTAAATTGATTTGGATAAAACCAAATTTAATATCGGAAACATTTCTATTGTCACGGTTTCTAAACGCGGCTGGTGAAATGGTGTGCGCTCCGGTGTTCATTAAACCGCTAGCAAGTTCATCGATGTACAAAAATTCAGGTCTAATAGTTGTTTCTCTATAACCCCATAACGATATTCGAATATTGGCATTTTCATTTGTGGTTAAGTTATATTTCACCCATGATATTTTAATTTCTGCTGGAGATTTCTCGTGAACCGAATAGTCCTCAAAAAAATTTTTTCAGCAGCAGTTGCAGGAGTTTCTACAAATTATTAACCTTAGCGATTAAGAAATAACAAGAGTTTACCAACCTACCAACAAAGTACTTTCCTTTCCATTTATATTTTCCTGGTCCTATAGCTATTTCAAGACGGATGTATCCTTCGACAAATAGTCGGTTGTACGCATACTGCTCTATTTGTCTCTACCAATGTACCATATACTTCATCTTCAGTATCAAATTTGCAAATGACTTTGTCTCCTGGTTCAAAACAAGGACCTGTAATGTTAACCATTGTTCCTCCTAACATGTTACCGCTTTCGGGAGCAAAAACCAATTGTAAGTTAGCTCCATCTGAAACGTAAGTACGTATGAGAAAATACATAAACAAATATTGTGATTAAAATACCAATATCTTTGTTGCAACTACCCACTATAATGTTTTCATCAATTCGAAAAATATGTCGACCTTTGAAACGATTTCCCCAACCCCTACCACTTAAATCTCGAATTACTGACGCTTGACTGTAAGGATTGTATTCGTAGCTTCGAGTACCATTACCGGCATTAAAACCAATATAAGCAGGAGTTCCACCTTCACCTTTTAAAGTGTCTCCCAAAGCTTCTGTATGACTGGTCCATTGTAAATCAAGATAATTAAAAATTGCGTAAGTAAAAACTTCATCAGTAGCAAGTACTAGTTGGAAAGTGTTTGTCTGCAAAATATTACATTAGTACCAGAAATGTAACTAAAAGTATGATTTACTGTCGTAAGTGATTGCGGAATTCCACCAGCGAAAGATATATTTTTCCATGTGACAATAATAGCATGTTTTGGTTCAAAACTTTCCGACCCAATCATACCCTCTCTAATATCCCACTTTACTCTTTCTCTCATTTCCACACCTAATTGATCAATACGAGTTTGAAGATCTCTTTCTAATCTAAAGTATACGCCAGGCTTTCTTGTATCGATATCTTCAGCACGCAATGTACCCATACGACATTTACTGAAAAATATTCCAATAAACGAAGGATCGTTCGATTTAGGCCAATCTTTAACGGGAAAACCAGAGGATACGCGGGATAATTTTCCGGAGGGTCACTGAATTCCAAATAACCGTTAATGGATACTCTTGTATAATTGAATCTAAATCCAAAGAATGGCAGTTGAAAATTTAAGTTTTTATGAATTTGAGGACTTGACGATTGAATCGCTTTTTGCCAATCGCCGTTGTTATCTCCGTCTCCACCCATATCAAAATACCAGTACATAAATTCTTTTCGTATGTCTCTGGAGACGTTGTTCGGTGATATAATACGGTTCTCCACCGCGCTGACTTTCTTGTGGTGGAGCATATCGAGAAGTTAACGAATCTAAAGATAGAAATATTAATACATTTATCTTGTATACGTATTTTTTATTGCAATAAAGTGCTGACGCGTGTTTATTATATTATACAGTAATTTTGCAATAATTAAAAACTTTGGTGTGATCAATACTATAGATAAACACAGTAGGTAGTAGTAACAAAAAACTATGCCGTTACTGTACGATAAGGATACATACAGATAAGCTTCGAATGTACATACAAGTAAAGATATAGTTCCTTTAGATTTTGTAACAGTTTACTCCTAAAAACGTAATTCTTTTTAGAAATGTTATTTAAAAATATATGTTTTATCTGAACACTCATTTTCAATATCAGTGCTAATAGAGTGATTAACAAATAATAGATATGATGTATTCGGGAATTTTATGAAATATTGTTTGTAGAAATATTATATTAATAGAAAAAAGGTAATTTAGGCATTCAGACAAAAATAAATATGTAATTTCTTTCAAGAAGAACTGGATGAATAAGTAAAAATATTAAAAAATGGTGCAATGGTACGCCACACCTAAGATAACAAGATGGCAACTAATGAATCACAATCAAAAAAGTTTCGCAACATATTTGAGTAATTTGAACATAAAGCTTACCCCAATTATTATAATCAATGTATTTTCCACTTTTCGCCTCAGTTTTATCGCCAGGGACAGATCGTTGTTTTACCTCAGGTTCCGGTGGTTTGTCTTCATGTTCTAGAACAAAAATTATTGATCGCTTGAAATTATTAGGTGGAAACAACAAACCTTCTTTATGTGTGTCTTGTATCGTAGGCCCCTCTACTGGGGTATCTACATTTGTTATTTCTACTTCGTTTTTTGGGTTGCCACTATCTTCACCCTCTTGAGCAAAAGCAACACAAACAAACGCAATCACTATGATCGCAGTTTTTATTTTACACATTTTCACAGTTACTCTATAATTACATTAAAACTGCTATGCTCGGCAAAACTAAAACGTACTTTAACTACTTTACGTTTATAATTTTGTCGTTATCTTTACTGATAGTTGATAATAATTAAGGTGAGTCCTTTTAATGACGCATAATCTCGTTTTTGTTTAATGCTACAAAGCGTCCTAAACATTTATTTGATCTATATCATTAATGATATGCTAATAAAAATGAAAATGTTGTAAAATATAAGATTTCTTGCAGTACCACTTCAACTACACTCATTATATGTAAATGTTAATTTTTTTAAATATTCATAAACAAACGTGTGATAAAAATGTTTAATCATAAGTGTTTGCATGACTACATACCTGTATCTCATTGATAAGGGCAGAAATTTAAATCTAATTCTAGTATAAAGATGTACATATTCCTGATATTTTACGTGTTAGTCACACTATGTATTTGTTTTAAAAGTAATAAATTTAAAATAGTGTTCAATAAATTTTTTTTTTAAATTCATTACAACAAAGTTAATTAGTCAAAAATGTTTGTTTCAATTATTTGTATTTTCATTCTTAATAAAAAATATTTTTGAGAGAAAAGTAGAATGTAAATCATTATTGAAATATATAAAGGAAAAAGTACTTAGGAGAATTCGATCATTGTTTGATGACAAATTTACTGCGTCATTAGTAGTTTTGAGGTGACGAAGTTTAGAGTCTGATTAATTTCATATGTCCACGCTAATATTCATTATTTTAGTAACTAAGATGTCGAACTCTCAACCAAGTTTTTATTAAAAAAGAGTTTTGGATAATAGATTTATTGTCTTAAATACAATTAAAAATGAAAATATGCTTAAAAGATTGAACTTTTTAATGGTACAAAATAAGTGAAGTAAGAGCGTGAACAACACAACTCGCAGTCGGTAAATGACTATAACATAAATAATAAATAATAAAATTGAAATTGTGTTAGTCCATTGTCAGAGAAGTATGTAAACAAACATGAGTGTGTACGTTAAGAGTTTTGAAGCAGTGGTCCTTTGCACGCACCCGAAAGGATCACACTATCCTATTAGACAGGCAGCCAGCAAGAAAATCGTCGTATAATTTGCCTCATGTCAAGGTTCTGTGAAAAGTTAGCCAGTAATATTTCTTGCCCAAAATGGAAATATGGAGATCGTCAGGTGTCACCTTCCTCTTGGGGCAAAGTCGTGTACGTGTCAAAAAAACATACGAAGGGATGCTGAAAAGTTCCTGGCTTTACACAGTCAAAGAAACGTGCTAGCGAAATATGGTACACGTTTTATTCAACGTACTCCCCCAACAAGCTAACACACTTAGTACAACGCTTCTCAAAAATGACAGAGCTATTGATGATTTTTCAAATTGGTTAAGGTGGCTATGTTAGTAATAACTTTGCCTTACCATAAAGTAGAAAGTAGGAGGAATATCAGACCCGCGGGTAGTCGAGTAGTATTGCCAAGGACGTGTCAAATTTACTAGTCGGAAAACCGTTGATCGAGGCGGTTCAAATCTTAGTCACGGCAGATACTTAAAAAAAATTATTTTGTGATGGGGATAGATCAATATACAAAATTCACGGTGGTTCTATTCAGCAGAAGTGGTAAATGAAATGAAGAAAGAGGAATATCCATGAAGCGAAAGGATATGGGGTTTATTTTAATTTATTCTGTGAACATTACAAGAAAAATTTAAATTAGATGCTCCAAAACGTCACCCTCTTGGTCCAAGCATTTTTGAGCCGCCTGTAAATGCTTTTAGTGGCTGTAAACTGTTTACCAGTGAAACTGATATTTTAATCCTGAAGACATTTATACAACAAACGATTGTAGTTTATAAAATCACATCCACTTTAAACTTATTTGGAAAATCATCAATAGCTCTGTCATTTTTGACTTTAGGATAAAAAATTTTTTTGTTTAGTATTCAATTTCCTATCTATTGAAAACATTGTATACAAGGTGTCCCATTTGAAAAAATGGGTAAATTTGACATAACTCGTGAACGCAATGTTCGATTCTTATTCTGTTTTCATCATAGTGATGATAGAAACAAATGCTACTAATTTGCATATTCAACCAACCCTGTAGCTCTAATAATAACGAAGTTAGCAATAGAACCGACTTAAGTTTGAAAAACCCTGTATGTGCAAAAATAATATTAAGACTAAAGAAATACGAATTGAATATAAAAATGCCATTTTGGAAATGATTAATTAAAATATTGAACTAAAATAATAAATAAAAATTAAATAACGGCTTATTAAAAACCCAAAATTACAACAGCGTATTCGGTTCTTAAATTGAAGATTCTCTGTTGATACATGCAAATATTATAGGTTTATAGCGTGGTATCAAAATTATTTTATAACTTCCGTCATATAGGAATTAAACTTTATTGTATTTAGGATTATGATTCTTTCATCAACGAACAATGTCTAAAACATTTTTGTAATTCTTTACAATAAACTATGATATATTTTATTGATAACCCAGTAAATGGTAGTTTGAAGTTGAAAGTTCTGGTGTAATTGGTTTTAGAGGTTTATTTTATGTTTTTTGAAAACAAATGATGTAATTGTCTCAACAAGTATTTTCTTAGCAAATATGAGAAATAATCAAAAAAAAATAAAGAGGAATAGATTACTTACAATTATGTTCCAACATTTGTTTTTTGTATAAGGTATGGTTTCTATGCAAACAATGTTGAAATGTCGGGCCATCATTAATCTTGGTGAAAGATAACTCAACACCATTATTTATTTTATTTAGGTAAACATTATTTAAGATTTATATGTATTTGAAGTACTAATACGAGTTCTCTTAAGCTTAATACTTACTTACTTTACTTAGTCCTAGGTCTTTTCATACCTTTAGAATGTAAGTCTGGTGGAGTTGAATCTTCCAGCCTTTCTCAACGAAGCAACATTAAGTTTCCCATCATGTTAGGTTTTGTATTCCCTGCCATGTCATTTCCTTCCTCCCTATGTTATCAATCCATTTAGTTCTTGTCTTCCTTTATTATTCTTCTCAAGTACCTGCGTTTCAAAGACTTTTTTGTTAGTCTGCTGTAAGAAATTCTACTCCCTTGCTCAAACCATCAGAGCTTACCTTCTATGATTTTATAGTTGATTGATTTATTTTCAGGTTTTGTCAATATGTTTCATTCCCTTTATTCTGTCCTTCTATTTCTGCACGTCCGAGATTAATTTGATGTGTTTTAGACAACGGTCTATAATTTCTGCAAGTAAACAACCATTCAGTTTTTCTACAACCTACAAATAATCAGTGACTTAATTCCAAATACTTGACAATTTACCTATTTAATAAATATGAAAACTGTTGTAACGAACTATAAGACAGATTCTTCAAACAAATAAATAGTGAGTGAAGAAATAAAGTGAGATACAGCTTCTGGATAAGAAGCGCAAAATTCCTAAGCAAGGATGACACATCATCAATCAGTTTTCGTGGACCCTTAATTTTATAAAATAAAAACTTATAACCCAATTTATAAGGAGGAATAAAAAGAAGGCCTGACAGCGCTAATGTGTGAAATGGCTAAAACCTTTTTGTCCACTGGTTCTCTCTTTTTCTTGAGTATCATTTTTTTTACGAAAAAACTTTGTAAAGCTTAAAAACAATAAGCTTTTAGTTTCCATGCAACAAAAAATGCGGAAGAGGATAGTCATCGATGGCATATGGTACTGATCGTATTTATTCAAAAATAACATCAGTCGCTGTCTCAACTAATGGAAAACGTATTTCCCGTTCTGAACAGTTTTTCAATGTACCACGCATCTGTTAAAATTGTATGCCCAGTATTTTTGAAACATACGATTATATTCTGTTTGATCTTTCATATGAGAACGTCTTTCCCACATCTCTTCAATAATTTTTGTATTACAGTTTTTTTGTGAAGAATGTAGTCGCCCTGTATCTGAGTACATAGTTGGTTTAATGAAAACTGTCAAGCGTCGTTGCTTTTCATAAAAATGAAAATGTCATTAATAATCCTCTCAAACCTCTTTAGTATGAGGACCAAACTTTTTTCCGTCAAGTTTGGGCTTGCTAATGTACACATTTTTTAAAAACACTTTTAGTACCATACTAACAATTAGTAGGCTATGTTTGTTACCGGCTGGTTTCTGTTAATAACTGATGCACCAAAATCATCTCTACGCGGTTAAGTTTGTTTAATAATTCTATATAACGATGCTATTCTATTTTGCTTAGTCATTTTCACTGCACTCCCACTCAAATATTTTCTCACAAATAAAAGAGTTATCTTTGACATCTCAACGAATACACTTGAAAGTAACTCCAAGCCATTGCCGAGAAAGAAAACGACATCACTATTCGGCAGTGAATGAACCGAAAACTTTTGTAATTCGAATTTGTCAATTCAACACCCTTGCATGGAAATCATACATGTACAAAACAAAATTTAGAAATATAAATTGACAATAAATATTCTTCTCAAACGTACAAAAATATAGTAGAAAGATAAATTATAATAAATATTTGTCTCTTTATTTTATCCTCTGGGCGACTTTTTTCCAAATCGTTTGTCGGAGTTATGAGCTGAAACAAGTGAAAGACATTTGACCAGACTATAATTTGACTGCTCTAGTACAAGATAGCTACTAACATTACAATATCCAACAATATTCAAGTAATTTGGGGTTAAATTTTGTGGTTAATTTTACGCTTATATGCTTTAAAAGTGTTTTATAACTAGAACTTGAAAATTAAGTTGTGTCATTTATAACAGGTATTACCTCAACTAAGCATCTTTAATGAAATATTTTATAATAATAGTCACCAAATGCAACATTATGTTAAAAATCACGAAGTAGCCGTACCTGTGCTCATTCCGTAACAAGCGCGAGAATGTTCTCGCACGGTGTTTTAGAATCTAACTACTCTGTGATTGAAAAATTGATCCAGAATGTTACCATTCTAGAATAGTAGAAGAAGCAATATATATTTTTGCCCTCAAAAGGATTTTTGTACAGTATCGTCCCATTTCTTTATTCATGAAAACCAATTTTTCAATTATTAAGCCAGGTACAACAAAATTTAAAATCGGGGACAACGACTAAAGACAAGAGGTTGATTACAAAGAAAGAAAAAATTGTAACTTATTAGGAGATATTTTACGCCACTTAGTTTAGGTAACCATAAATCTTGTCTTTATATTGTGGTTGTAATTGTAACATAAGATTAACGGAAAACATTAATCGTATCAAAAATCACACAATCGTGTTCCCTTATTACGGTGACATAAACGTCATCCCTTATTAGCGTAACGGCAGTGTCACCGTACTAAGGGAATACTTTATCGGTTATAAATGTTTTCCGTTAATCTTATGTTACTGCGCAGCCGAAGTATAAAAGTAAAATCCTCTATCCTTGTTTCACGTTAATTTTATGTTACTACGCAACCGCAGTATAAGGCACAATGTTTAGTGGCGCAAAATCTCTTATATTAATGTTTTCCGTTAATTTTATGTTACTACGCAGCCCCAGTATAAGGGATAACGTTTAGCGTTACTAAATTAAGTGGCGTAAAATCCTCTATTACTGATTAAGAAATTAAACAATACGTATACGTTTAATAAAATTTTTAAACAAGAATAAATAAAACTTAAACGATAAAAAAAAAGTAATATTGGGTAGACGTTCGCACAACGCATATTTGTCGCAAATGATATTGTAACATATTCCCGGAGAAAAACAAAACTCTGCTATACTCAGTATACTATTGGCGCGGAGTAATAAAACCTGTCAGAATTATCGAATCTCCCGTATTGCAGTGGCGTAGGTACCTGATACGTTTGGAAAATCATATTTTTAGTAGGTAAATATATTGATAATAGTAAAATCTACCTTGATACGAATTATTATGTGGTTTCTTTTATTGTTTCAATCCTTACTTTGTGGAATCTATTTTTCATAATAAATAATTTAATTCAGCAATATTCCATTCGTTTATTAATATATAAATAGATACAAAACTTTTGTAAAACACAGTATTTGAATATAAAATTAAACTCTAAAATCGATAAATGACAAATGTGTCGTTTCAATTTGTCTATTTTAAATTTTAATTGTATATAGGTACACTCATGAAATTTAAAACTTGGACACCACAATTTCTGTAAACAAAAGTTTGCACATTGTGAAGCGGGCTTAAGGGTATCATTTACAATTCTAACAGCAGGTAGTCTCAGCAGGGGTTATCTTATAGAAGGACTGTAGAATGAATCATTACACTAAGCACGTTTTAGAAAATAGGTAATTTACGTTGCTTACTTAATTTTTTCTTTAAAGAATATATTTGAAGGTATCGCTAATTAAACACCATAGCTCGATTAATTATCGAATCAAAATTTTGTTTAGGAAATGTTTACAAAATAAAATTAGAAATAATTTTGATTTAAAAACGTCTACAAGCAATAACTTTTAAATTAAATCAAAAACTAAACATGGTTATTTGGGTTGACTGATTATTACTTATTTTTAAATAAATCTAACCTACTAATTATTGTAAGTTATTAAAAAAAATCATTAAACTCTCTATTCATAATATTTAGTCCTTACAAAATGTATATTTTATGACGTTTCATTTTTTCTGTAGTTAATATAAAAAGTGAAAATAAAAACTAAGGCAATTCTTATTGTCAACGTATATATTTAGTTTTTTGACAAGAATTTATTACATAATTATAATTAAGATACCAAGTTATAGTTTAAAATTAAATGAAAACGTTTTTTTTTAAATAAAGGTATTACTATATAAATAAATATAAGAAATCAATAATGGGTGTGACCTCCATTATTATTGATACATTCTTGGAGGCGTCTGCTCATTGACGCTATCAAGGTATCAATATAATTAATATTAATCGTTTCCCATGCGGTATCAATGGCTGCAATTAGTGCATTACGGTTTACTGGTATAAAATTTGGCCCTTGTTGTCTTCGGATAACAGCAAGTATTCGAGCCCAAACATTTTCGATAATGTTAAAATCTGGGCTTTTGCTGGCCAGGGTAACAGCTCCAAGTTATTTGCTTGTATCCAGTTGCGCACAACCTGCGAAGTATAGGATCATCATATCCCGATAGTTAATTATCGAATGTTCCAAGAAAATATGTGTAAATAGTAAATGGAATCTACTAACGTAACGTTAAGTCGTTAATTATAGTTACATAACTCTCCTTTCATAAGATATAGTTCATATTAATATGCTTATTGTAAAGCTCGTACACACCTGAACAACAAACCGAGGAACAAACAGAACAACGAACCGAACGGCAATCGGAACATTAATTTGGACGGTGCTACGTACGAATTTTAGAACAGATTTGCAAGTCCTGATTGTTCCACGAACGGTTTGCGGCGTTCCCGCAACTTGTCGGTTTTTCTCCGACATCAAAGAAAATGCGCGCGAATGCGTTTGCAGGTTTGGACGAATCTAAACAAAACGGCGAACAAACTTATGCGGGAGAATTAAATTATTTATTTTTGTCCTCCCTTTTGTGGGTTTGTTGTGTTTTAGGTAATATTATGGAGTTGACAGAAGAAAATGTTTTAAATTAATCAGTGTTTAAGAATGCAAGAAAAAATGATGTCCCTATTAGCATCATTTGGGCGGGAAATTTCCAAAATAAAAAAAGCGAAGTAAATTATAATTTTTACTCTTCTTTGTGCGTAAAAATTTGGTTGGCACTATCTTCTTGTTTTCCGCAATTTTCTCTTCTCAATAATAAATATATATGAACTGAAAACTACTGAAAATAATTATGGAACAGCACAAACGTTCCGTTTGTTGTTCGGATTGTGGAAATCATAAAAGATCGTTTGTCGTTCTGTTTGACTTTCGGTTCGTTGTTATGTTTGTTGCTCGGTTTGTTGTTCAGGTGTGTACGAAGCTTTACAACTTAAGCAACAATTTTTGGCGAATAAAGATTAGTTTGTGATGTAATATTAGAAACACAAATTTATATCATATCAAATTTATGACAACTTAAAACCAAGAACGTGTATGTTATTGCTAAGAAATTATTGAAGGAAAAGCGCAATTGCAGTGTAAATATTTATAATTAGATATTTTCGAAAGTTTATAAGTCCTCTATTGTAATCTTAATACTTAAAAGAAAATCCTGTCCATTAGCATTATAAGGAAATGGCTTTTACTTTATGAATAAGTTTCAATAACAATAGAATATCCTTGCTTGTTTAATTTACTTCCTTTGAGTCATATTGCTCTAAGGGTTGTTACATTGGTCATTAGAAGTATGTAATAAATAAACAATTACCTACTGTTTGAGAAGGGGTAGTGTGAACCAATAAATAAAGTAAGAAATGTAAATTCCATTTTAGTTTAAAATTTCAAGTGTTGTGAAAATGCCACCTCATCTCGGTGCTGATTTGAAAGCGCGGATTGTTTCGGAATTAGCGGCGGCCGTAGCGTGCGTGAAATTTCACGTATGTTAGATATACCAAAAGCACCGTAGGGCATTACCGAGTAAAATGGAATCTTGAACACACTTTGGAAAGAGCCATCGGAAGTGGTAGACCTAAAGTATCTACACGTGCTCAAGATCTCGAGTTGTTTCATTACGTAACAGAACAACCATTTGCTACATACCCAGGGCTATAGCAGATACACATTTTCCCGGATGCCGTATAACTGCACAAAAAGATTAAAGGAGATGGGAATAAAGAAGTATAATGCTGCTGCGAAAGAAGTTCTCAGTGACGAAAATATGAGACGTCGTCTGGAATTTGCAAGGCGATATGTGAACGAACCTTGGAATTTTGGAATCGAGTGATTTTTAGCGACGAAAAACGTTCAATAGCCGCAACGATGGACCACTAAAAGTTTTTAGAATGGAAGGAACTCGTTACGAAAATAATCACATATGTCCTAAAAAACGAAGTGGTTATTTTTCTGTGAATGTGTGGGGTTGGGTTAGCGCGGGGTCCAGGAGTTTGTTGGGCTATCGATGGACGTCTTGATTCTGCTGCGTATTTAGATATTTTGAAACTATTATGAAACCTTCAGTCGAAGTGTTTTATCCAGACGAAGATTATATTTTCCAACAAGTAAGTATTCTTATTTCACTATACTTTCTCCAAAAAATAGTTCGGGATCTGTTGAATTAACATTTTCATAATGTATTTTTGTTGTTAAAGGACAACGCCCCTATTCATACTTCGCGGGTTGTGCGCAATTGGATACGAGAAAATAACTTGGAGCTGTTACCCTGGCCAGCAAAAGCCCAGATTTTAACATTATCGAAAATGTTTGGGCTCGAATACTTGCTGTTATCCGAAGACAACAAGGGCCAAATTTTATACCAGTAAACCGTAATGCACTAATTGCAGCCATTGATACCGCATGGGAAACGATTAATATTAATTATATTGATACCTTGATAGCGTCAATGAGCAGACGCCTCCAAGAATGTATCAATAATAATGGAGGTCACACCCATTATTGATTTCTTATATTTATTTATATAGTAATACCTTTATTTAAAAAAAGTTTTCATTTAATTTTAAACTATAACTTGGTATCTTAATTATAATTATGTAATAAATTCTTGTCAAAAACTAAATATATACGTTGACAATAAGAATTGCCTTAGTTTTTATTTTCACTTTTATATTAACTACAGAAAAAATGAAACGTCATAAAATATACATTTTGTAAGGACTAAATATTATGAATAGAGAGTTTAATGATTTTTTTAATAACTTACAATAATTAGTAGGTTAGATTTATTTAAAAATAAGTAATAATCAGTCAACCCAAATAACCATGTTTAGTTTTTGATTTAATTTAAAAGTTATTGCTTGTAGACGTTTTTAAATCAAAATTATTTCTAATTTTATTTTGTAAACATTTCCTAAACAAAATTTTGATTCGATAATTAATCGAGCTATGGTGCAAAATATATTCTTTAAAGAAATTAAGTAAGAAGTAATTATTTTTTTAAAAGTGTTTAGTATAATGATTTATTTTATAGTTTTTTTATAAATTATTTTTTTTAAAATAATTTTTTTTAAAATTTTAAATAATATTTAAATTTTTTTTTTTTTTTTTTTTTCAAGTTTTAATTTTCATAAGTGTACGTATACTGAGTGTTGTTTTACAAAAGTTATGAAAATATTTGTATTCTTATTAAACTGTTTGGAAACATAATATTTTAAAAAAATTATTTACTATTATGTGGTTTGTTTTTATTATTACAATTAAGAATCGATATAGCTAAATAAAGTAATTTTAAAACAATTATTCTTTAGCGTCAAAATGTGTGTTGATTATGTATCATCAGGTAAAGTGGGGTCGTTAGCGCAGTCATTACGGCAGACGGGTTGTAATTTCTGCGAAAGATTACAGATAATTAGTTG
Source organism: Abscondita cerata (assembly GCA_030710515.1). NCBI lineage: Eukaryota > Metazoa > Arthropoda > Insecta > Coleoptera > Lampyridae > Abscondita > Abscondita cerata. The sequence goes on from JALBCR010004195.1 coordinate 135,622, forward strand.
TTTGACCGAAGGGCTTCGTATACTTTCTAAATGAAAAATATGTTTAGTTTGTTATTAGCAATGAATCGGCTTGTTTGTTTGTTTGTGTGTTAGTGCAAATAATTTTGAAATGGAAAACTTTTCACCAGCAAAACGTGTTAAAAGTGGTGCGTTATCTGCTAATGAAAAATTATAATTTTAAATGTGCATGACGCTGTTCGATGTCAACACCCTGCAAAAAGTGTCGATGATATTGTAGGATTATGTTCTGCAATGACGGGAATATCAAAATCCACCATTTATAAACTAGTGAGGGAAAGAAAAATTTGGGACAAGTGCTTCACCCACTTCCATCTCCTGGTCGGCGCCCGATGGAATTAGATGATGCAATGAGGAATTCTGTCCGTAGAAAGGTTCACTCGTTCTACTTACGGAAAGAGATTCCTACAATCGATAAGATTTTACTAGCAGTAAATGAGGATGAAAATCTACTCCTAAATGAGTCGTAGAACACTGTGGAAACTTCTTCGCAAGTTGAAGTTTACTTGGGAGAAGATAAATAGAAGACAAGATAATTGAAAAACAAGAGATTATTACATGGAGGAGAAATTATCTTCGGGAAATAAGAAAATATAGGCGTGAAGGCAGGCGTATATTCTATTTGGATGAAACCTGGATCAATGCAGGACATTCCGTAAAAAAACATGGCATGATAATACCGTTACGAGTGCTCGACAAGGATTTATAGAAGGGCTATCGACAGGATTTCGACCACCTTCTGGGAAAGGAACACGGTTAATTATTACTCATATTGGCAATGAAGATGGCTTTGTAGATGGTGGTTTGTTAGAATTCGAATCAAAGAAAACTGGCGACTACCACGAAGACATGAATGCTAATGTGTTTGAAGAATATTTTGAGCAGATGCTAGATTTGATACCCCAATATAATGTATGGACGATATCTGCATTACTATTTTATTTTATATTTCTAAGTCATATATTATTTATCTGTTATTTATTTTATTTGTATAGTAGATCACATTAAGCAAATTTTAGTTTATGTATTATATACCATTATTTTTGTATCTGGCATAATACCCAACATCTACGGCTATGATTCTCGTTTCGTCAGTATCTGGGCTGATGGCAACGTGGCTTACACAGATTACAACTATTGTACTCACGACCCTAGAAAACTTCGAAAATGCTAAACAAGAACACCACAATGATCGTAGAAGTACCGCTTTCACAAGAAAATAAAGAATTATTTCAAGCAATTATGATTTATTACTCCGCGCCAATAGTATACACACTTCTTTAACACAAATAATCTTAGGTACCCAAAACCATTAAGTTGTCAAGGGTTCTAGTAATAATGCTTGAAACATAACCTTTGTGGTATATGTTACCAGTGTTGTTAACGCAACGCGTACACCTAAAAATAAGTTAGATAAAACTCGATTATTGAATTTCGGGTACTCAATATCCTTAATCATATTATATAAAGTCAAATAGAAGTAGGCAAGGTTTAGATACTAGTAAGTATCTAAAGCGTTCACTATTCTCTGTAAAACAAATAAAATTTCCTAGAAATTTTAGTATTAAAACTTAAAAAAAATACTTCACCAGCTTTTATACAAATTAAACAAAGATTGGTAACACAAACACAATAACAACGATAAACTTATCAGTCGATAAGTAACCGCTTCATTACGTAGATAGAACCTACAAAATTACCATTTTTCAAAATATAAATACAAAAATAATAAAATTTATAAAGATGAATTAAACTTTACATTATTTTTATAAAACTGTTACAATTTACAAATTTATTACAACAATTAATAAATACTGGTTAGATTAGATTAGAATAGTAATCTTCTCGTGTGTCTTTACGTATATTTCTAAATAGTAATTTTGCTTTTCCTAAACTATATAAAATAATCTTAGAAACTTAGAAACTTAGAAAATACAAAAGATGTGCAGATTTGATTATTAAAAAAATTATTTTATAGTTACAGTGACGAAACGAATGTGATATTGCGCGACTTGCGGAACTAGGTCCCGCAATATCACATGAAATCATGTTTCAACATATGTTACATACAATATTTTCTCTAATTTTGGAAGTTTAAGAAGGATATAAACTTATTTCAAATTCAAAATCTACTCTAGTGTGACCGATGTAGTAGGAGCATTGTCTGGCGGTATAAGCTCCAGTTTAGTAAATTGCTCACCGTTGGCGCGCTGTTTCAAATCCAATGATGGCAAGAGATGTTCTCAAGCTAATTTTACAAGATCTGTTCCCACCGTCCTTCAGAGGGACGTTAAGCCGACGGTTTCGGTTATCATTCTAACACTTTGGTAATCATTACATTACACACACTTACTTCCAACCTGTCTGGTCAGCGTGTAAGTGTAAGGTCAAACTCCCCTAATATACAGTGTATCCCAAAAGCTTTTATCCAAATGGAGAAAAACTTTATCTTACATTTCACAAAAAAAATTGTTGATAAAAAACTCTGCATGGCTTGTAGATCCATAATTAAGTACAAAATTTTTAAAACATTGGCTGGAATATAAGGAATATTTAAATTATGATTTGGAGTAAGAGCAAAATTACATTCAAGCTATAGTGGAGAACAAAATGTTTAAGTAGCAAAAAATTATGCTCACTTGTAGATAAAAATTAAAATATATTTAAATAAACAAGTCAGAAATTGTTAGATTAATTGCAGTACGAAATATCGTAAGATCATGTTCATAATAAGGGTGTTTAATTGGGAAACGGGCATACGTTAACTGCAGGTAGGGGACATCTAGGTGATTCTAAAATACCCCCCTATGATTGATCTAGCGCTGTTTATAACCGAAATACAGAGTGTTTTATATTTGATCCATTTCTTTAATGGCTTATAACTTATGATCCGCCTTGTATATTTTTTTAATGCCTTTGGAGTTTGGCCAGAGTAGTTCACTACTTCTATTTAACATTGAAATTGTTTATTTTTAAAATTTCCGGAAGTCAGAATGAAATTCATGGGATTATTTACATTTTACTTATTTTAATAAAGAATTAGCTGTTCCTAAACACTCAATATTGTGAGATATTCGTTAAATTAATGTATTTTAACTTACTACGAATGACATTATTGGAGGGCAGTATTAGGGATTGAATTTACAAACATGTAAGAAAACGTAAAACACCCTGTATAAAAAAATACGACGTATTGAACACAACGATAAAATAAAATTTAACAATCAACCTACTTATAAAAAAAAAAAAAAATTAGGAAGAAAATTACTAAACACTACAATAATGGGTGGAATGTTTTTGCAGCATAACGGTGCTTCACCACATTATAGGCAGAATTTTAAGAAATTTTTTAAATACCAACTTTCCAGATAAATGGATAGGCAGAAGAGGTCTACATGAGTGACCTCCAAGTGCACCTAATTTTAACCCTGTGGATTACCACGTTTGGCGATATGTCAAATCTAAAGTTTATGCAGTAGAGATAAACAGCAGAGAAGCAATTGTATCAAAAACTTGAACATACATATAGGAAACTTCGAAATAACCCAAAAGTTATTAGAAGACTGTCAGACATATTATAAAAAGAGCGGAAAAATGCATTGAACAAAGTGGGGTAATTTTGAACATTTGTTGTAGTGTTTAGTTGTTTAGTTTTTGACGATTAAATAAAGTTATTCTCTACTGTACTTCACTTCGAAAGCGGAGGCATGGGAGATTATGGTAAAGAAAGTTAAGAAAGTTTTGGTAACATTATTGGAAAATCATCGAAAGGACCAGACGCTCATCACCTAGCTAACGTGGAGCTGAAAAAATGTATTCTGAAAATGTGCTCTTCTCACATCATACCATTAGTAACAAAACATCGTAAACTCTTTCTTTCTTGATGGCACTTTTCCAAGTATTCTGGAAGCTTGCCTTAGTCACAACCAATTCCAAAAAACAAGCCCTTGGATTATAATTCATTATGACCTATAAGTATTTTACCAACAATATCGAAATAATAGAAATGTTATTAATGAACAAATTAGAGGATATCTTGCAACAAATAACATTTTACCTATACCGCTTTAGCTTGTATAATTGACGATATTCTTGAAGCATCTGACAGGCAACAGTTGACGCTTGTTGGTTTGTTGGACTCTTCCAAGGCATTCGACAAGCTAAATCATGGTATACTTCTAGCAATATTGAAACATATTGGGTTAAAAAAGAACGTTTTACGATTATTTGAATTTTTTCTTACTGGTCGATCACAATCAGTAAAACTTGATGATTTGATATCAGAACGCTTACATTTGCAATCTGGAGTTCCGCAGAGTTCCTGCATCTCTCTCTCTTTCTCTCTTCTTTCTATATATATATATATATATATATATTTCATTCGATCTGAATGTTGCTGATGAAGCCATTAATAAAAGTTTCAGGTGGATCTAAACGCATTGAAACTATTTGCTGAAAATCATTTCTTACAACTAAATACAACAAAAACTGAATTGTTGATCTTGGGCTACGAAACTTAGGGAACAGTTTTTTGATATCATTCCAAGTGTAATACTGGAAAACGAAAATATTCAGTATAAAAAGAGGCAAGGAACCTAGGTCTAACTCTGGATGCAGACTTGAAATTTCACTCTCTCATATAAATGTGCACGGAAAGAACCCAATCACTTTTGCGATATATATTTCAACAAAGCCATTTCCTATTTAAAAACAGTTCTTTGTGATTCTAATAAAGTTATCACAATTTAATTTTTGTGACTCAATTTATGCTCCGTTTATTAATTTGAAACAAAACTGCAGAATACAAAAAATTCAAAATAGTTGCATAAAGCTTGATCTTTTGAAATTAGAAAATATGAGAAAGTATTCTCCGTTTAGTCGTCGGCATTATCATGTCGCCTGTTTTTATCACTCCATTGTATTTACGAAAACTCGCTTTATTTATACAATAAAATAACATTTCGATCCGATGTCCATTCACTGAACATTAGATTTAAGGGTACTCTTACACCATCGTATTATAAAACGAAACTTTTTGAAAGTGGGTTCTCTTATCAGATTTCTCTAAACCACAATAAATTACCGGAAACATTTAAACATTACCCTTAAATAAGTTCAAGCAAAAAATACTTACGTTAAAGGAAACAACAGATTGAATGCATAGTTTGTAAGCTGCATAACTAACTGTTTGTTATAGTCATGAATTTTAAACATTTAAACATTCCTCATTTTGTATTAGTTTTTAAGCAATTAGTTTAATGTAAATGGTAGCAACAATACATTTTAAGTATGTAATCAAGGTATAAGTGGTAGAGCAACTTGTCTTTTGGATATCGCTGAACTTCGCTTTGAGGGTATCCAAAATTAACTTTTTTTTTTTACTAAATATTATATTTACGTTATGTTTCACTTATATTTTTTCTATTTTTGGTAATTGAAACACTATTACTATTATTATTATTATTATTATTTTCAGGTATGCACCGCCTAAGCCGGTTATAATTTGGTTGAGAGTATAAAACTGTCGTAATCAAATGTTTATCTCTTTTCTATTATTCAGAATATAGGAATCTACGTACTATATGACAGGTGTTAAGAGTTACTGTCTTTTGAATTGTTTGAAAATGTACTGCTTCACCTCTAGTTAGATTCCAGTTAGAGACTAAATAGAGATTTGGGGATTGTTCCCATGTTGGATATTATAATGGGGATGATTCTAACTTTTCAACTTTCCATGGTCTTTGACTTGAAGCTTAGATCTATATATTACTAATCTTTTCATTATATGTTTTTCCAAATTGGTATCGTTTGTCACTGCTATATCTATCAGTATTACTTCTTTCTCTTTTTCTTCCAAAGGGTAATGTCAGGTCGGTTGTGTGTAATGTTCTTATCAGTTATTATGCTTCTGTCCCAATATATTTAATAATCATCACTTTCAAGATGTTGTTGGGTTCATATTGGAGAGTATCTTTCTTCTCTTTTGTCAGGTTGTGTTGAGAGCCAATTCTTGGTGGAGGATCTTACCCACATCGTCATGCCTATGTTTATATTCTTTTGTGCTATTGTCTGACAGCCTCCTATTACATGATGGATCGTCTCACTAGCTTTTTACATTTTCTACAGAGGTCTGTCACGATGTTCTCTTTAGAATATATTTCTTATAGTTATTCGTTTTAATCACTTGATCTTATATGGCTAACATAAAACCTTCCGTTTCGGATACAGATCCCCATGAATTAGCCAGTTGTAAGACGCTACTTTGTCCACATATTGTTGGCTTACTTCATGGGGGTACCTTCCATGTAGGGCTTTTGTTTCCATTTTGTGATTTTCTGTTCATCTGTGTAGATTGTTTCCTCTTTTTGGTGTTACTTAATTGTGTACTGCTCTGTGCTTTATAGTATGAAATGTTGTCTCAGGTTTGTGACGCTCCTATTATGTAAGTTGACAATGTCTATATACCCCCACTCCATCCTTTCTCTTTGTGTTAATCGTTCTATGGCAGACTTAGGATGGTTGTTTCGATATCTTGTCATTAGTACATTTGTTTCTGTTTGAAGGTCTTTTAGTTCTGTTTGTGACCATTTAAGGATTCCAAATGTGTATGTTAACAGGGGCATGGCATAAGTGTTAATTCCTTTTGTGAGATTTTTAGCATTCAGCTTGATTTTATCTCCTTGAAATATTCGCGTTTAATATCTCAATGCTAGTTTGTTTCCACTTTCATTTGTATTGTTTTCGTTGGTGATGATTTTGTGTTTCCATTTAGTAGGTAATTTTTTTTAGTACGTATTTTATCTTATAGAGGTCTATCTTATAGATATCTAATATTTTGCCAGCCAACTATGAATTGCGAGTCATATAACTTTTCTAGTCAATATGCTGTGTACAGATTCTTTTTGTTTTATGCTTTGTTCAGTTACCATGTCTGTGATTAGTTGTTCTGACAATACGG
>JALBCR010004196.1:0-36003 GCA_030710515.1 Abscondita cerata
AAATCATGATCTTATTACACAAAACAAAATTATGATGAAAAATAATATGCATTTTTTACAGTAAACTACATTTTTATCGAAAACCCACTTTTCTCTCATTTTATGAAAAAAGTTCTTATTGACATAGTATATTAAAAAAACTCGCCAATTTTTGGAAATAATATCTCCTTAGGGAAGTTCTACCCACCTGAAACAATAAATAATTATATAGATAATTTTATTCACTAATTAAGTAGTAAGATAATGTGGTCGGATACGGGGAAGATATGTATCTACCATGGACAACTGCATATACGTCAATATTTTAAACGAACTTCTTGGTTTATGGCTCCTTAAATAATGTGATGTAGTTTTTACCTTTTTCCCAGTTAATTTACATTTATTAATTGCTCTTTTTTAATACTGATCACGGAGGGAAACCAAGAGCCGGCAGGAGAGGTATATCTCAAGACACCAGGGCCTCTCAGGTCGTCATCCAACGAAATCCCTGTGTTAAGAATAAAACTAAAAGAAAACTAACAATAAATTAAGAATGAGAATTGGTACATGGAATGTACGGAGTTTGTATGAACCTGGAAAAATACACAATGTTATCCAGGAGATGCAGAGGTTAGATCTAAGTATCCTAGGAATCAGTGACACAAGATGGCCGAATTCTGGACAACAATCAACAGCCAACGGCACCATTTATTATTCAGGAAGTGATGACAACCACCATAGATATGGAGTTGCGATCGTGGTATCCAGAGAAATCAATAAATCAGTAATAAACTTTACCCCTATATTAGACCGAGTCATGTTACTTCAACTTCAAACGAAACATTGTAAATTAAATATAATTCAGACATACAGCCCTACAGCAGATAAATCCGATGAAGACATTGAGGAATTCTACGACGAACTTAATAACATCATGCAATCTCTAAAATCAAGGGACATAACACTAGTATTAGGAGACTTCAATGCCAAGATTGGCAAGGGTAGATTTGACAGATATGTAGGAGAATATGGACTGGGGAAGAGAAACGAAAGAGGCGATAGACTGCTACAATTTTGTCAAGAGAACGATTTTATTATATCGAATAAACAATAAACAAAATACAGTCAGGAACCAAATTGATTACATCTTGATAAACCACAGATATAGAAATGTAATCAAATCAGTAAAGACCTACCCAGGGGCAGATGTCTCATCGGATCATAATCCCTTAGTAGCCCGGTTTTTAATAACACTTAAAAACAACGAGTAATGCCAGCACCAAATCGTATAGACGTTTCGGGTCTAAAAAATCAAGAAATAAGGCAAAAGCTGCAAAATAAGATCAACGACAACCTCAAAGCCCTCAAAAACAGTCAAAAAACGGACGAAGACGCGAACAAACAATGGGAAGATTTAAAAATGCACTAATTGAACCCAGCAAGACTATTCTGACAAAACAGAAAATAGGAAAAAAACAGGAATGAATGAATTTTGAATTTGATGAACAAACAACGGGATGTAAAAGACAACAACGATGCATATAAGAATATTCAAAAAGAAATCCGATCAAAAATAAGAGAAGCAAAAGAGGTGTTCTACAAAAGCAAATGCGACGAAATAGAAGCCCTACAAGAAAAGCACGACAACTTCAATCTGCACAAAAAAGTAAAAGAACTTGCAGGGTTGCAGAAAAAAAGACAACCGTCAATACTCACTGACCAGAATGGCAAAATTATTATGGAAATGGAAGAAAAATTAAGAACATGGAAGAATTACATAATAAATTTATTCGATGATGAGAGAAATATAAACAGAATAGAAACAGAACGAGAAGCCAGTGGACCGGAGATAACTAAAGAAGAGATCATCCATGCTATAAACACCACAAAGGATGGAAAAGCCTCAGGGCCTGATGAGTTACCCTCTGAAATTCTCAAATTGATAGAAGAGGAAAACATACATAGTTTAACAGATCTATTCAACACCATATACAAAACAGGTATTATCCCCAGGGAATGGTTGACAGGGTCCGACACGAACAACTTATCCAGCTTCTTAAAGAAGATAACTTAGACACCAGAGATATAAAAAATTATCATGAATCTTAATTTTAATCAGAAAGCTGTGGTGAAAGTAGAAAGAAATAACACCGAAGAAATAGAAATCCGTCGAGGCGTCAGGCAGGGGTGTGTGCTATCACCGATGTTATTTAACCTCTATTCAGAGGAAATAATGAAGAGAGCATTAGACGATGAAACGAAAGGACTTAAAATTAATGGAGTGCCTATCAATAATATAAAATATGCGGATGATACGATCCTGATAGCTACCAACCTGAACGATTTACAGATATTGGTAGATAAAGTTAATACATCAAGCGAAGAGTTCGGACTGTCACTAAACGTTAAAAGACAAAATTCATGATAATATCCAAAGCAGCACAAAACAATTCACAAATTCATATAAATAATCACTCCATAGAAAAAGTAGACAGTTATAAATACTTAGGGACAATTATAAATAAAAATAACGACTGTTCTGAAGAAATTAAAACTAGAATAGGACAGGCGAGAACAACATTTATGAAAATGAAAAAGTGCTCTGTGGCAGCGATCTCAGCTTGGATGTCAAAATCAGGATGGTGCGATGCTATGTGTTGTCGGTGCTGTATTATGGTGTAGAGGCTTGGACTCTGAAGAAACTGGACACAAGGAAACTAGAGGCATTCGAAATGTGGTTGTACCGTAGAATACTGAGGGTAAAATGGACCGATAGAGTAACCAACATGGAAATTATGAAAAGAGTAAAAAGGGAAAGGAAATTATCATTACGGTAAAAGCGTAAACTTCAGTACCTAGGACACGTCATGAGGGGAGAAAAGTACAACCTACTCCAACTGATATTACAAGGAAAAATTCAAGGGAAGAGAAGTGTAGGAAGAAGGCGTCACTCATGGTTGCGAAACTTACGTGACTGGTTCGGGTGCACCACAAATCAACTGTTTCGGTCGGCTGTGTCACGAGTACGTATAGCACTGATGATTGCCAACCTTAGCAGCGAAGATGGCATGTAAAGAAGAAAGAGAATTGCTCTTAGCGCAACAATAAGGTAAAAATAATCAGTACGAATATGTATTACAACTGGCTTATGGCAACGTGTCGCTGATTACAATATTCAAAAGAATTATATGTTTAATGTAACTATTGTTAGAAAAAGCTGTTAAACAAAAGGTTAATGAAAAGAAGATATTAGAGTGATATCTGAAGTAACAACAATTTTATCTTATAATGTTAGAAAAGTTGAGATTAGAAAACATAAAATCGGATCCTCAGTTTAATGTAGTTGCTGCTCCTGGTATATAAGTTTTTTGGGAGAAGATAATAGACATTCCGTATTAATTACTGGACATAATGTTTCTTAAATTTTATAAATCCGTTAATATTCATCGGAGTTATTTTTATCATGAGCTCATAGCTAGGGCAGATATCTGAACTTCTAACTTCTAACCAAACACATAATACACAAGGCCACCAGATTAGTTATTCAAAGTTTAATTGATATAGTTTTGTTTATTGCAAGGTAATACATGGGATAATGCGTAAAGGTAAAACGGAAAGGGTAGTGATTTTATAGAAAATTACAACAGTTTCATGAACCGGTCATGTTGGTTGCAAATGATGATGTGATTCTACCAAACAATGTAAGAAAATTCATCAAAAACATGAAACAGCACAGAATGAAAGAATTAATGAAACGCAGATAGAAAAGTGATTAACGTGTGAGCAAAGTGCCAACCCAACTTATTCATTGTTTTGCAGTTTTAAAAGAAGTATCATTTGCAAGTTTGACTGTAAATCAAAGGTCATGTAAAAAGAATTGATTACGTAATGGACGAAATCTATATTTAAAAGCAGTGGAATGTTAAAATATTGCTGTGGAAGTGGAAGTGGAAAGAAACAAAAAGGTAATAATAATGTCTGGAAAGGAAATTTGCCAAAAGTATAAATTCGTGCTTTGCAAAATATTATTAGCTTTTCGACACGGCCCAATCCCGGAAGATGTTTGTGTTTCATTTTTATGAGAATTGTAGTCAACCACAAAAACATGAAAATGTTTATAGTTTGAATCTCTACGCTTACGTAGACCAAACAGAGTAAATCTATTTTTTTTGACATCACCACTTCAAACTTCCTTATTTTCCAGAATATGGACACATTAATTATTAATGTAATGTTTTTATAATTTACCACAGAACTACACTGTTTCTTACAATAATAAAATTCTTTGGGTTTATTATATAATGAGTCCTTCACAACAAAGTATTGATTCACTTTTACTTCCAGAAAGTTTCTCTTTTAATTACTTACAAACATATACTACCTACACAGCAAAAATGTGCATAAAACGTCATTACTACTTTGCCAAGTAAAAGAGCATAGTGTGTCTTTACGTAAAGAAATATAGTATATTAAAGAACTAGTTTCAGAAGACGCATTTTATAAGACGAGTATAGTTTTGCAAACGAGCCGCGAAACGGCGAGATTTCGAAAGTACGAGTCGCTGAAATGCCTTCTAAAATAAATTTTATACTATTTTTTCTATTTTGGGCTATTTTAAAATAAAATTTTACGAGTTTTTAAATTTAGGGAATTTCGAAGTAGTGGTTTAAATGCTAGTTTAAGTTTAATTAGAACATTTATCATACGTTTCATTTAACAAAAAAATGGGTTGAAATAAAAATAAGTAGATAAATAAATCTACTGAACATTAATAACGATTTAAATTAACGTACGACGAACGTAACGATAGCTTTGACGTTTAATATCAAATCAGTATTACCACAGTTCGGAATAAAAATTGTTCTATTTTGTAAAAGAACTCATTTTTCTATAAAGAACTCATTTGGGTGCTTTTATAGCTCTGTAAGCGACCCAAAATAGAAAAAATATATTAGTGAGAACGTTTAGTCTGAAATAATGGATATACCTCGCACACGTCAATTTTATTTTTTAAAGCTCATATTTCTTGATAACTTTTAAATGGCACCCACCTATTTTTTTTGTAGTTTTGATTAGATTTAAGCATTCTGAGTTTAGACATATTGTGTCACTTTTGACATTGACGTTGACAGTTTCTAAGATATTAATATTTGTACTAAATAAAAGCTAGAGATATTTTACAAGTATTTTTAAAACAAGTGATAACAATTTTTTGTAAGTCACTTTGACAGTTGGTAACGATCATTTATTTACTTTTACTTTGAAGAAAATGAATCCAAAAAGAAAAATTTGAGATTTTGATTATACAGTGTCCGCCATAAAGTTGGAACCATATGGCAATTTTTTTTATTATTGTAGTTAAAAAAAACTTTGGGGGGGCAATCACTTCTGCTATTTTGTACTATTCAACTAAATTTTAATAAAGAAAAAAGTTGAAAAACAATTTCAGATTTTTTTGAGATTTGGAAAATAATCCAGAAACTACCTCTTTTTAGTTGAGAATATCAATAATCATCAAAACCAACTTACGTACGAATATTATGATTATAATATGCAATGGAATGGTAGCCTTTATACTGCTTTAAACCGTTTTAAGTGTTTTTAAAGCGGGGGTGAATAAAAAATACGAAAATATGTAATTTATTGAACATCAAAATTTCTCTCTCAAAATCGGCACATGGGCATAAAATGTGATTAGTATCATAATTTCCTAGTAACATTTTTCGAAATTTTAACAAATTGACCCATTTTAGGACATTTTTTTCCAAATTTACAAACTTGACAATTGACAGATGTTTTATGATTTAACTACAATAATAAAAAAATTGCCATATGGTTCCAACTTTATGGCGGAACACTGTATTATTATAATTTCTTGCTTTTCAGTCAAATAAAAAACCATTTACTTCAAGATAAAAAATGATCGTTACCAACTAATAAAATTTTTTATCACTTGTTAAAAAAAACTTATAAAAATCTCTAGCTTTTGTTTTATTTTATAAATTAATATCTCGGGAATTGTCAATATGAATGTCAAAAGTAGCACATGTTTGAGCTAAGAATGCTTAAATTTAACCAAAACTGCAAAAAATGTAGGTAGTGCTGTTTAAAAAAAATTGTCGATGACGTCATTTCAAATGGTAGAAAATTAATTTGAATTTTAGGAAATGTGCGCTTTAATAAAACAAAATTGACGTGTCCTAGGGTTTTTGTCGTAAACGATCTGGAACATAGATATATCCATTATTCCAGACTAAACGTTCCCACTGTATAAAGTCTATTACAAATATTATGTTTTGGTGAAACATTCACCTACAAGGTTTGATACTATGTATTTTACTGTTGGCAATAAATTTATTACTTTCCAAATTTGGAAATCAAATACAGTTCATCATCGTTTGTTTCTTCGATGTCCTGGTGACTGTCGTTCCTTCAAAGACTTACAGCTGCAATCAATATTTATTCTTTTTATTTTTTTTATTTTAGAGTTTTGAGACATCTTTATTTTCTTGGAGTTTTTTGGTATTGGAAAAATTTCTTTTGGTTATCCTGATTTGTCCATGTGTAATGTTTTTAACGATTCAAAGATATACGTCTTTACTAGACCTTTGATAAAATCGTTAATAAATTCCGAAACCCTGACCATTGATATTGGTTCTGGACAATGATTCTATATAGAAATCTGTGTACCAACTGTTTTAGCTCTTTGATAGTTGTTCACTTTCTTGTATCAGGCGCCTCATTGGTTTCTCCACCTGATCACTCAAAGAATATGTATAACCACCCAAATCTTTGCTAGCTGTAGAAAAGGTATGTTTGCAGGGGCTTTTCTTAACCTTGTTTGTGGTACATAAACTATTTTGCAGCAAGGAACTAACGTATCTTGTTAGATTCTTATAGCAAGTCCTATGCACAGAGCAACAAAATAATTCTGCATTAATTTTTTTGCAGTTTAAGGGTCGTATGGTATATGTCATTAGTCATTACTAGATGTTGCTTTTTCCTGTATGCACATTAACAGGATGAGATTATCGAACGCATTTGAAACAGACCAAAACAATATTTTTCTACATTGTGATCTTTGTTTCGTACGTCGTGTTTTCCAGTTCATTATAAACCAGAATTCAGTTACTTGTTGTTTTAATCAGAGTAAAAATGACTAAAGGAAATTCATAATGGCTCAAAAAGCTTTTGTTACAGAAAAGAAAGTAAGATTTATTTAAAGTAATATTAAACCTCATTATTTTGGTAAAATTTAAGTGACAAAAACAAGAGTGGCGATTTTAACAATTCCATCATTTGACTAAAAAAGTATTATTGAAGGCGCATTGAACTTGTTATAATGAAATTTTAATCTGTTGTATTTGCGTGACATAAAACGACAATTATTTTACTATTATTCTTCTATAAATATAACATTTTGACATTCTTACCAAAGGAAGTTTCAACTACCTATATAAATTCAAGTTTACAAAATGCGAATAAAGTTGTAATTCCGGCGACCTCCTTGTATTGGTTACTTGTCTTCTTAGTATTACAAGTATTTCTGGTGTACAATATGTTCTAACATCAGGTTTCTGTAGTTTTTAACTAGAACGCAACTAATTTATACATCGGGAAAATAAAATTACCGCTATTTGTTTTACTTTAAAGAATTGAAAAGTTTATTTTAATGAATTACTCTCGCCCGCCATATGTGCAATTATTTTATTGCATTTGCTAAACTTTACCAATATATTTCCTAATCCTATCGAGATAAACAAAACAAAAGATGTTTGAATTGTAACGTTTTGTTTTTTAATTTATTCAAATTACAAACCGGATTTTATTTTATAATTAAATTAACGTTATTAGATTGTATGTTTATTGGAATATCGCAAACACGTTCGTAAATTAAAATTATATCGGCCGATTTTAATGTTTGCAAGTTGTAATTATTAAGGCTACGATGGCTATTCATGATGTAATTGTAACTTATTTGATTATAACACGATTTGTTATGAGAAATAATAAAGTTCATGTTAAAGAACGGGAATAATAACAGTTAAATTTTATGAACCGTACTTGGTTGTTATTAAAATATACGATATTGGATTTTCATTAAAAATAATTTACCTTTGTACGAGATTTGTATAATTAAGGTAGTTATCTTTTCTTAATGTACTCATTAAGATGTGAAGTAAATGATTTTCTAATGTAACCATAAGGTTCTATTAATAGTTTATGCAATTATCGTAATAACACGCAACAATATACCAAGTTGATGAATTATGTCGAAAGCAATTTAAATAGATTTATTTGAATCGTAGAAATAAAATATTTGAAGAGACTGTTTTATGGTCTATTTAATTGCCGCTACAAAACAAAATATTTCCACACAATTAATTGGGAAAGTATTTCAAACGGTCTTTAATTAAATTCCGAATAAAATATGCCTTTGTAAAACCAACATAGATACATTTTTAGAATTATAAATATATAATTCGAAAACTGAAAAAACCCAATTTAAATTTGAACTTTAATTAATTTAACACAGAGTACATTTTTAATTAAGTATATCTTACTTTTAAACACAACAATTAAGTAATTATTTATTTTCAAAATTTACTTATTTGAAAAATTGAAATTGAAATTGATAATATTTGTTAAAATCATAAACTACTATGCGTATCTTGGTTCAGTAGAAATTTGAAATTTAATTACCTACGTTTGAGTATGCAAAAAAAAAATAATTAATTATAGCATAATTATAGTTACATTGTTGATTCTGTAAATATTGACATATACAGGGTATATGAATGTAAGCTTTCGCGACCGTTGTGGTGTGCTAATTGCAACTAGATATTGAAGATTTTTCTTCGTATGCAGAAGGCATCTGGGTGCTCCTTGTATTGCCCCTAAATAAATGTAGTACTTATTTGTGTGCAGTATAGTACTTGCCTCCAAATGATATTCAGGCGTTTACGTTTATATTAAAAATACAGACGTTAACATACTAATTTTGTGGTGATATCAATATGCCATACATTAAGTGAAACATCGTACCAAATTGTTTATTTTAAGTTTCTATCTTTATGTAATGATTATAAATCGGTGTTATTTGCGGAATTAATATAATTATGTAGTCTATTTCAATATAGCATCTTCAATTCTAACCGTAGACTACTTGACCTTGCTTTTAGCAATATGTAATATCATTTCTGATCTTCATTTATGTAGTATTTCTTTGATTACTATTGATAGTCATCATCCACCCATATCTTTCATTATTGATGTCAATGGCAAAGACTATGAACATCTAAGACCAATTACATTACAATTTTAAAAAAGCTAATTATCATAAGGTTGTATGAATGTAAGCTTTCGCGGCTGTTGTCACTAAGATTATTATCTTCCGGGTTGAGCCGTGTTCGTCCTTCCTTACTACGTTCTCTGCTTGACGTTTCGCTAACCATGCTGTTAGCTTATTCAGAAGTTACTCTAAAGACTGATGTTGTTGTCTTCTGCTCCTCGTTATATACGTATGTTCCGCTACGGTTGGTTGATGTCGATCAGTGACGGGTGGTTGGTTTTCGATGGTTGGTATCGACTAATTTTGTGGTGACATTTGTTTTCTTTGTTTTTGTGAAGAGTTAGTTTCCACGTGTTGCTTAATCGGTAACCGTCTTCTCGATTGAAGTTGTTTTTATTTTTCATAATTTCTAAGGATTCTCTGATTATCCTTGGATAGTAGTTGTTAGTCCTTGATAGAACTTTAGCTTCCTCGAAGTTGATGATGTGTTTTCCTTTTTCGTGTAGATGTTCTGCGATTGCTGATTTATCTACCGCTCTGGACTTGCGTCTCGGTGATGTTCTTTTAATCTACATTTTATGTTGCGTCCGGTTTGACCAATGTAGACCTTTCCACATGAACAATCCATTTGGTAGACCCCTTTTGTTGAGAGTTTCGGCAGGTTATCTTTATTAGAAGGTAGTAGTTGCTGGATTTTTCTAACCGTTCCAAACCTGACACCGATATTCTTCTTCTCCAATGATTTTCTTAATTTGTCAGTTACTCCAGCAATGAATGGCAAACGAGCGTAGGTGGTGACCTGTTCCTTCTCTTTTTCGAATTTCCTGCGACAGGCGGCTCTTATTTCTTTTCTGGTATAGCCGTTCTTCATTAGGGCTTGTTGGACGTGTCGAAGTTCTTCTGCCTTGTGAACCTCGTCAGGAATCTTGTTAGCTCTATGCAATAAAGTTTTGATTAGAGACCGCTTCTGCTGTGGATGATGGTGTGATGTGGCATGGAGGTATCGGTTGGTGTGTGTCTTTTTACGATATACACTATGAGCCAACTTGTTGTTATCCCCTCGTTTCACTAGAACATATAGGAAGGAAAGCTCCTTATTCTCTTCTGTCTCCATGGTAAACTTGATCTTTTCGTGCTGAGTGTTGAGGTGGTTAAGAAATACAGTAAGTGCTTCTTTCCCATGAGGCCATATGACAAAGGTATCGTCCACGTATCTGAACCAGCATTTCGGTTTCTGTTCGCTGGATTGAATGGCTTCTTGCTCGAATGCTTCCATAAAGATATTTGCAATAACCGGTGATAATGGTGATCCCATGGCTGCACCTGATTTTTGTTCGTAGAAATCTCCGTTCCATAGAAAGTAAGTTGTATTCAGACATATTCTTGCTAGCTCTGGTATGTCTTCTCTTAACCCATAGGTTGTGCACAGTTGTTTTATGATGTTATGTGTATCGTCGACTGGTACGTTAGTGAATAGCGATTCTACATCAAAACTAACTAGTATATCGTCATTGGTTACTTCCAGAGTCATCAGTAACAAAGAAAACAATTGTCGCCACAAAATTAGTCGATACCAAACAGAAGATCAACCAACCATCGAAAACCAACCACCCGTCACTGATCAACATCAACCAACCGTAACGGAACATAGGTATATAACGAGGAGCAGAAGACAACAACATCAGTCTTTAGAGTAACTTCTGAAGAAGCTAACAGCATGGTTAGCGAAACGTCAAGCAGAGAACGTAGTAAGGAAGGACGAACACGGCTCAACCCGGAAGATAATAATCTTACTATCATAAGGTTATTCAGAATTTATCTTTCATATATTGGAATAACTTATTCCAAGACAATGATTCTAATCAATTATTAAATTTTTTCTATAATGTTATCAATAATTGCGTAATTCTACACGCGTTTCAAGAAGTAAATCAATGAATAATAAATTCTCAGTTTAGTTCTCTAAAGAAACCATAAATTTAATTAAAGACCTGTACATAGCATTTAAAGTAAAGTACTAAACAACTATTTAACACTCTAAGGGCCAGTTAAGTACGGTTTAATTTCTAAGGTTACAATTGTGATAACAATTATCGCTTAGAAAATTAAACCAAAGTTAACTTTAAACGTAGATTGTACAACTGGGCCTAAGTCATTTAATTGCTCAATAAACATACATTTATTTTCCAAAGCCTGCTTTTGTCTTTTTAATGTAAGGTAATTTGTTCTGTGCTTATTCCGTTAAATTATTACTTAAATTTATCAATTGGATTAAAGTTTTAAATTATATAGCTAGTTATTTAGTACTTTACTTTAAATTCTATGTACAGGTCCGCAATAGAAAAATTCTTTATTAAACTCGGAAATAATAATTAAATGATAATAACCCACAAAGTGTGATACAACGATGAATTTAGAATGAAAAGGGCTTTCAGAATATGATGTCAAAAAATAAGAGCCGTATTTATGAAAAAAAAAGTTGTTAATGGTTCCACAAAAACGATGTAGCTCCACTATTAAGGCCAGAAAAAAATAAAATGTAAAATCGAAAAATCAAAAATTTTCAAAATATCTCAAAAACGCATAAAGGTTTTGAAGATGTATCTACTACTGTTTTGGAGATACCCATAGTAGCTCTCCTTATCTTGGACTCATTTACTTCTCCTTCTCTCATTTCAGTCATAGTTTTTCTTCTTATCACCTCTGGTTTATTAGGATGTATTATATATGTTCTTTTTTTCAAATCTATACACTAAATTTTTTTTCTGAAGAATATCTGTGGATGTATCTAGTACATGACCATACCTACTATCATAACTGCGTCTTTTCAATTTTCTTGAATAACATTGTTGCAGTGTATCTATGATCTATCTATGATTCTATGGTCGATAAGATACTACAAAATACTAAATAATAATCGTGTTGTACATTTATTTTTACAATTTTGACTGTATTGTGACACTTCACTCTTTTGTCTATATCCCTTTTCTTCAACATTGTATTATTTTCTTCGCAGGAAATTCTATTCCCATTCCTCATTTTGTTCAGTATGGTTTTAATCTTCCTTCTTTGTTATTATCGTTTTTAAGTATTGTAACCCTTTTTTTCTTCTCTTCTACTGATTTGATTAATTATCACTGATTTAGTTTTTCTCTACTTACATGTGGAATTATTGGTTTTGCGTTTTTCTTATTACCTTTAGTGGTTCTAGATTCTTTTATCCTGTTATTCACCAAATCCTTTTGTTTTTTTTAGGTTCTTGTATAAACATTAGTTCTTTACTCTCTAATCCCAACTATTTCATCATTTTCGGATCCACTTTATCTTCTCCGCTGGTTTCTCTTATTTTTCTTTTTGTCAGTGAATCTGTCACTTTCTTTCTTGTTACAACTTTTATTTGTACTATTTTATCTCTTATAGTTGTACTATAACTCTAGTTAATCTTTGTTTCTTTATTCATTCCGTATCTTTTAAACTGCTGCTCTCATCTTACAAGATCCCCATTATTTTCTTTATACATTTCCGTTTATCTCTCTCGTATCCTATATTCTTATTGTAATTTAATTTAATTCTTTGGTTGAATGTAATTAGAAAGTTTTGCTTTTAATTTTTCATTTAGCTTGCTGATGTGTATTCGTTTGCAATCAACTCCCTGTATCCAACATACATCTAACTTTATTGCCATATATTATAGTTTCTCGCTATACTTCAGCCTTTACAGTTCTTTATTTTGTTTATGGAGTTTATGTAGAACGTACAATCTTTGTCCTCCTCGTTGCCTTGTTTTCTCTTCTCGGATATGTTTTTGTTACCTAATTTTTTAGAAGTTCTGCACATTTTATTGCATTTTTGTACCTCTTTCTATATGCTGGACACTCTTTGACACTGTGACATTAATCCTTTTTGTACCTGAATCGATTTTTGCAGTCTTCTCGTGTGCTCTACTGACTACTTAATAGCTTTGGGCAACTAAAGTGTTCTTGCAGTAGTTTTCACGCGGCGCATTATCTCTACGTTCGATTGTATATGATCCCTAGTTTCTATTAACCATAGTTACTGACATTTTTTTATTTGGGTCGTTGGCGTTAGGAAGTCGAAAGGCTCATTCAATTCATACTGACATTTTTTATTTGAGTAGTGATATTAATTTATTCTTATTGCAACGTTGTTCTAAAAAAAGTATAAATACATACTGAAAAAGGAAGAAAGACAAACAAAATTCGGAATAAACGCAGATAACTGTAAAATATTAACATACATTAAAAAAAGGTAACATAATTTAAAGAAAAAGATCACATAATACAGAAAAAATAAATATTACGCCCTAAAAATGGGTATCTCCAGGAAAAAGAAAACTGATAAGTCTATAAACTATAATTCAGTGGCGCTGCCAATGATAACATATACGTAGAAAATCTTGGAGACTTCCTAGCTGTAGAAATGATTTCTACGGAAGATAGGCGGAGGAAAAAATAGAACAGTATAAGAGATGAAGAGATCAGAGAAATAATTACGAAAAATAGAAAAAAAGTAACAATTAAGCCAAAAAGTATTGGAAGAAAGAATTGAACAAAAAAGTAGAAAAATATAGAAGAAGAAAAAATGAAATTAAGGAATAATTAGTGATATACCATCAATTTTAAAATAAAAATGTAGAAGATTTGTTGATAAGAATGAATCTGAAATGAACTTACAATCTGAGTACTTAATGCGTACTTTGTTTTTACCCGACATTTAAAGTTGTTATAGTTTCTCTTTTGCATAACTATTGAACGTTTTTAACAGTAAATCGCATTAACTGGTAAATTATGTTTATCAAGGATGTACAATTTGTACATAAAATCCATAAGAATAATGTAACTTTGCTTAATTTATAACAATGGGTATTACACACTTATGCTTCTAATTTACTTTTGCTCATTGTCCACTTAAGTGTGAAACGTGTTGTTTTTTATATCACTAATTATTTCAAATACAGATATTCGTTTGTTTCCAAAACTTCATCAAGCTTAAAGTTTGCAAAAATTTAATTTCATTTCCTGTGTAAAAACGCATAACCACTCGATCAAACAATATAAGATTAATATTGCTTGTATACTTTCAAAGTTTACTTTTTAACTTTTCTTAAGTGGATGCGTCGAATCTAACAGTAATTTGTTTTTATTTCTTTCGATAAATAAAAAAAAATGCGAAACAGGTGATTAATTAAGCGCACGCTGTTTTATTATGTTATGGTTCGATGATGGTTAAAAAATTCGCAACAGTTGAGTACATTTCAAAATATATATTTTTATTGGTACTTTACGATTTCGGTTTTTAATTTTGACGAATTATTTACCAGGACTTGGTGTAGTAAACTGAAGGCAATCAGAACGAAGGCGCTACTTGCAAATCGCAATTTAGAGCAAAGCCGTCAAGATGGATGTAGTGCTTAGTAATTTACCAGAGCCATCGGAAATAGTTTACTCTTTGCTTATTCATGTTGTCAGAGAATTATTTATGTTACGTTATTATTATTATTAAATCTTGTTAGTTAACAGTTTAAGTAATTTCATCTGTAATGCGCTTAGAAGGAAGTAGTTGTCTCTTTTATAAAAAGGAAGTATTCGCTCGCTCTTCGATTATGTTTTTAATCGATAGCATAAATTATGTGCAAATTTTCTCCTTGCCGGTTTCAGCTGATGCCAATCCGCTGTGGAAAGCATTAATTATTACGAAAATTACTGTCACACTAATTATACCTTTTGGTTTCATCCCGAATTGAAATTCTTTCGTCTAATTATAACGTGTAGGTACCGCAAAAATGTAAGCAGTTTACAAAAGCGTTCTAATTTCGAATAGATTTTTGTCAATTATAAATAAATTTGCGTGGGTATTGGCGAATTTTCTTATTAGCATATTTATTTGTTTCGTTCGTTCATCTTTTAGTTTTTAGAGGTTGATGGATATAATTTTCGCCGACTGATTTGATCTAACAGCTGATAAGTTTGTTTAATGTTTACCGCTATATTTATCGAGAATGCTTGTTTCAATCCAATTGAAGTTTTATTTTATGCATGTTCTCTAACACGTTTGTATCTACAAGTGTTAATGGGACCAAAATTGTGTTTTGCCACATTCTTCACCATGTTTCACATGAGTACTGCATAAATAAAGCAGTTAGTGTACGTACATCTGATATTTATTCTATTCTACGTTTACAGATGTTGCATTTTATTACTTTTTAATACACATCAACACCAGTGTCTCCTTATTTAAGTTTTTTAGGGTCTAAAATTTAAGTTTGAATTAGTATGTTAAAAAACTAGTTTCAGAAGTCGCACATTGTAGCATGTGGTCCAAAATCGAAATACTACGAGCCGCGTAGTGCCGAGTATTTCTATGGACAAGTGCCACTATGGACTTATGAAACGAGTTTTTATACTATTTTTCTATTTTGCGCCTTTCACAACCCATTTTAATGAAAAATTTACAGATGCGATATTTAGGACGTTTGAGGCAGTTGACAGTAGCTAGCTATGATTTTGAATGCAAAAATTTAATATAATTAAATTTATTAAAATGAGTTCTGATGATAGCATTACGTGTACTCCTCCAGAAATACGAGAAATTGCTGACAATGCTTTTGACAATTTACTGCCTAGTAAGTCAAGACTAAAATACGAAAACAATATAAAATTTTTAACGAATGGTGTGTTACCAATATAATTTGTTCGAGAACGTTTTATTAGCTTACTTTGAGCTACAAAGAAAAAAATACAAGTGTTCGACAATGTGGACAATTTATCTATGCTTAGATCTTGTTTAAAAGTATAAACAATAATATTGACATTTCGAAATACAGTAAGTTGCAAGCTTTTTTAAAACGTTCTTCTGAAGGTTACACTGCAAAGAAAAGCAAAATCCTGGAAGAAGAAGATATTAACAAATTTATCAAGGAAGCGAATGATTAAACATCAAACATCGGAAATGAAAGTAGGGATCATATACACGGTGGGGCACTACCAACGAATTATTCTGAAGCACTAAAACGAGAAATAATAATGTAAGAAATCTTAAAGCATACATATATCGAGATTATTAAAACCACATTTTAAAAATATTTTTGATTGTACAGGGTGCTCCAGAAACCGTATTCCGACCTCTAATCGACTCATGAAAAAGTTTCGAAGATGCATTTTAATTTTTTTTAGATAATACAACTAAAAAACTGTTAATGTAAATATCGATATTAGTTAGTTTAGTACACGAACGTTACTTGCATTCCATTTTTTAAAAGAAAGAAAAGATTTAAACGATACTGAGTAAACTAACTAATATACCCCGTTTTCCAACTCGTTTACTTTGCCTGAATCCGTCCAATAAGGTACCTGTTTCCGACATACACGTTTCATAATATACTAGTTAATCTAACTAGTTATTTCAGTTTTTATTTCCCATAAGCTAATTTAAATTAGTTAACTGTTTTCGAGAAAAATGAACAAGAGAAACAAAAGGAAATTAGTTTTTAATTAGATTCAACGAGAATTACAAAAAAAATTACATGTGGAGTAATTCTTATATTCTTTTTCATATAGTATCCATTTCGGGCACATTATATACATCTCTTTTATTCACTTGACTAGGTGTTTCGATTTTACAAATCACATCAATCGGTGGATAGTCTAGAATGTCATCTTTCTCTGGCCATTTCCAAAATTTTCCGCTTGAAATCATAGCCTTAACTCGTAGAGAATCAATTGCTTGATCTAAGACCATTCCAGGAAAATATTCCTCTTCATATTTAATGATGACAAAATCATTTGTTGTAAAATTCTTCTTGTGGGTTGGTACTGGTCTATTATCCATCTTGATGAATTAGCTTCTTTGCTAGCAGTTTTTGAAATAACTTTTCTTTCGTTGATTTTTTTTGCGATTTTCTTCGATCTCGCTCTTGTTATCTTGCCTTTACTGCAATCTTTCTTGTTTTTCATTTTCTTTTGCTTTTTTTTCGGTTACTTTTCTTGGTACTCATAAATTTTCTGTAGGGTACATTTGAATTTTTTTCTTCGTACTGGGATTCGTATTATCTGTGGAACTTCTTTTTGTACTCTCTGGCCAATAAAGTGTCTTGCTGTTCTGGCGTATTAGGTACAATTTCTTTAAAGGGAGTTATGTGGACATTCGTTGTGGTTTTAGGACTTGAGCATTGAATACCTTTATTTACGTCTTTCTTGGTATTACTGTCTTGAGATTGCTCTGAATTTCCATTTGTTGGATTAGTGTCAATGAAAACTAACGCTCTATCTGTACCAACATTTGCTTCAACCATATTTGAGTTGTTAAACCAAAAAGATTTGTCGAGCTTTATATCCAAAATTGACTGATTAACTTGATCGTCCGGTACATTGTTTTCCAATGTTGTGTTGTGCAAAGAAACTGTATCTGTCTGATTAGAAAGACTGTCTTCGATCATCGAAACTGCATCTGATCGTTTTGGAATCTTTGAATGGAGTTTGTTCCAAAATTCAAAAAGAGCAATGTACAGGGTGAGTCAGTTTAGTGTTCCCTTGGGTTTCGGTTAACTTCCCGACATTTTACAGGGAAAAAGTAAACTGAAGGGTGTCGAACTCGAATCTTGAGAAAATTTAAATGCCGCAAACCGCGTCTTGCTATATCTAAAATAAAAGATATAGGGCGTTTTTCACATTTGGTCCAAAACAAAAACTGCTCATAACTTTTTATTTATAAAATTTTTGAAATTTGTATTGTGCGCATTGTACTGGCACTTTTTAAATAAAAAACCAGTGAGGTAGTCAGAAATGATTCTTTAAATAATTTTTATTGCTTATCTTATTAAATTAATTTTTTTGATATGGGAGCCATATGTATTTGTGTGTCATTAGATTTCTTATTTTTGTAGATTAAAAATGTAGGTAACAACAATTTTTTTATAAAAAAAAATGTTTAAGGTGCAAGCGTTGGCTTTATAGAACAAAAATATATATCATGGTAGTATTACAATTAGAATTAGAAAGAAAATAAAATATATAATACCTTCCTGCACCCTAAAAAGTTTTTTATACAAAAATTGTTTTTACTAACTTTTTTCAAACAAAACCATGACATATGCTACATTTTTTAATCTACAAAAAATAAGAAGTCTAATGACACACAAATTACATATGGCTCCCATATAAAAAAAAAAAATTAATTTAATAGGATAAGCAATAAAATTATTTAAAGATCATTTCTGACTACCTCAGTGGTTTTATATGACAAACAAGTTAAATATGGCTTCCATATAAAAAAAATTAAATTTGATAAATAAGCAACAAAAATTATTTTAAGAATATTTCTGGTTACGCCACTGGTTTTGTATTTAAAAGTGCTTGTATAATGCGCAAGCAGATTTCAAAATGTTTATGAATAAAAAAGTTATGAGCAGTTTTTGTTTTGGACCAAATGTGAAAACTCCCTGTATTTTTTTTTATTTGAAAATATAGCGGATGCGGTTTGCGGCATTCAATTTTCTCAAAATTGAGCTCCACACCCTTTAGTTACTTTTCTTGTAAAATGTCGAGAAGTGGCCGAAACCCTCCAAGGAAACACTAAACTGACTCACCCGTACTTCTGTTCCAAATCATCTGTCAGTTTTGACTGAATAATAATAGTTATTTGTGTAAACAAGAATGAAATTGTTTAATTAAGTTCTAAGCGACATTTTTGTACAACATGACATTTTTTCTCTCACTAGTGAGGGAAAAACAATTTTCTTTACTATTTGTAGAGAAGAAACGTTTTTTTTTCCAAGTATGTCGAAGAAAAATGTTTTTGACACGCTATGGTAATTAAACAGTGACACTTACAAAACCTGCTAAATGAAAGTTCCAGGAGATACACTACTTGTGGAAAAAAATTAATATGCACAAGTCAAGTAATTAACTAAGTTGGATGTATTTAGGCAAACAATTAAAAAAATCACCTACTTCAATTGTACATAGTTTTTCGCGCAAAGCATGCACTGAAACTTTAAGGGTGCACATCAAACTATTGTAAAATGGAAGAAGGAATATCCAAAAATGTAGAACAAATATTTGAATACAACTACTGAGTTCTAGTTCAGCGTATCACGGTAAAAATAAGGTACAACCTCCCAATTTTTTCAAGAAAGATGTATTTCCTTGAAATTTTTGAATTAAGCTTCCACTTCAAAGTCTACCCTATGCCGATGTTGTGCTATTTATTCTATTCTATTTATTGTGCTATTCGGTAGCAAACCAAAGTTGCATTTGTTTACATAGAACACTCTATATTTCATTGCATATTTGGATTATACACTAAAAAGCAACACAATTTTTTAATACTCATCATGTGTCTATTGTCGACAGTTTTCGAGTTACCGTTTCATGAGCAAATAAACACAGTTTCAAACATTCATCACTAACTCACCAGCCAAGATTGGAGTTTGAACTGAGAACCAAGTATTTTGAAATATAGTCTGGTTTATGATGGTTTTGTCTTATTTGATCAATATCATTTATTATTCCGGGTAGCTCAAAAAGCAAAATCATGATTTTCCAAATATTTCAAATGAGACCCATTGTATATTATGACATGTTCGGATAGTCTTTTCGATGGCTTTAATAATAACCCAGCTAATAATCTAAATAGATGATAATAAAATTTATAGTATAGTTGCAGCAAAACGACAGTTATTATGTGCAAGTCCATTTAGGATAAAAATAATGTTGACAAAACAACGTATGGACTAGAAGAGTTGCAAACGTAAAAAATATGTATGATCTACAGAAGATAGACTATATTGATATTGTTGGTGCTTACGCATGATAATAATTTGAAAATGATGCGTAGTCATCAAAACTTGATTGTTTTTACAATAAGAAATGCTGAGCTAAGGATGGGTGTACTTATTTAAACTCTATAGACAGAAAAATGATATGTAAGAAGAGATTTTTGTTTATATTGAATATTTAAAAAAATTAATAAAATTAATTAGGATCGGGTGGGGGAGGAGGTTATAAAATTTTTCAAATAAATAATATAGAAAACTAAAATTTTAAATAAATTGAAGGTATTGTTATTATATTAATAAATTAAACATAAAAACTCTGTAAGCTTTTAATATAGCAATACATAATATTTTACTTCGTCATTTGTCAGACAAAATGAATGTGATGAAAGTTAGTTATATTGTGATAATAAAAGTTATTTATTACGTTAGCTGCCTCTTGCTTTTTATAAATTAATTAGTCTGATTTAGTTTGATATTTTGTAATTGAGTTTGTCAACAATCATATCTTCCATTTTAATTAAAAAAGACCAACGCTGGTTTTAATTTTTGACATATATTTATTTGGCCTCTCGTTATGCTATGGGTTTCGACACTCGTTACGTAAATTACTATATAATAATTCAATTAGGGAGGGCTGTAAAAGTGAATTGGTATAAATGGAACTTTGATCACATTTCAGGTTGTAACATTTACTGTGAATAAAAACAAATTAAGAATATCAGAGTTTGTGTATTCTTCCATAATAAATTAAAACTTTTAGTTTCCTAGTAACAGATGCCGACATACAGGACATGTTTGTTTTAAGAAGACTTATTATTCCGAAAACGGTCAGGAATAGGTATAAATAACCTTAATACAATTTGATACAGCATTAAGTCCTGGACTTGATAACACTTAAAGTTACAGGATGTACCATTTAAAAAAAATTACTTTACCGACATTGAAAATGCGAATGTTTGCCACGGAATGTTGAATACCCTGTATAAAAACAGACAATAAAAATTATAAAAATGTAAACTTAGGACTGTTTTCCAACATTTTGCAAATATAAGAATCAAATTTTCAAAAACTAAAGAAATATTCTATTCCAAAACTGGTTACGCAGGAGGCACGTTTTTTATTCAAAGTCAAAAATTTCAAAAACGGTTAGGCATTGGTATAGGACATTATACATAAAATGCGTTTAGAATTTTACGCCGAATCTAAAAATGAAATAATATATAGACGTTCTATTTAAAATAAGCAAGTTGACAACAACTTCCGATTAAACCGAAAGTGACAGAAAGTTGAAAATATTTTAGAAAAAAGTACACTTGAAACCATACTTAACTCCAAATTTCTAAAGGCGTATCTAAATTACATCCCAATAAACTTTTAATGAACGGGTTCGGTGAATAACCCTGTATAGATGGTATAATTTTGCTTGGTGTCGGATAGATATTCGACATCTAAATGTCCACGGTGTATACATATAATTTTGATCTTATTTTAGACGTATTTAAAATGTGTTATTTTCGAGATATAAAAGATATACTATTTTATTATACTGTGTGAACAGGGTTTGGCTGCTATTAATTAACGTATATGTGACATCTAAGTTTATACACATTTAAGATGTCTTCAAGTAAGACAAATTTAATTTAAATTTCCATTTTTGTAAACAATGTGAGCAACGAGTACATCAGAGTTAAACGTTTATTTTCTCCAAATAATCTACTTATAAAAATCTGAATTACGTGTGAAGCCTCTTCTCATAACCGTATCATCAAGAGAAGCGGTCACCCATCCAAGTACTGACCACGCGCGACGTTGCTCAACGGTGATCGGACGAGAACCGGCGATTTTCAACGTGGTACCATTGATTATGATTATATAATCAATGGCGGTATGGCCGTTGTCGTATAATAACGTAAAAATGTAATACTTAATTTTGAAATAAACAGTTGGGGTATACAATTTGAGATTTTAAGTAGTCACTATAAATACAAATTTTTAAAGATTAAGGGATCCTTTAATAATTAAAAATGTTTTTTGTCAAAGCTATCTAAGTTATTATTACAATCCCTAAAGATTTTTTTTAGATTTTTTCACTGAAAAAATGCCTTTTATTCATTAAAAAAGTTAAATTTAATGATTAAAATAAACGTGTCTTCCATGAATGTTTTCCGTGAAATTTTTCGTGAATAGTTATTAATATTACTAATTATAAATTGTTTTTCTTTCCTTCTTTTTGAGTTTATTATTATGCCACCGAATTGTGATTCTTCTGGACCATTTAAGCTCAAAACATTGAGTTTTTATTCACATAAAACGGTTTTTTATATCACGTAAATAGAAATAGTATACATGATTAGACGTCACATAAAAATACATCAATATAATGTCAATTTTTAGATTATTTATCTCTGCAACTAAAAATTTACACTTTATATCAGTAATTTTCATATTTTTTAAAAATTTGTTAAAATACCATAAAATCTTTCCCGCTGCCGATAATGTAAATCATTCATACAAGCTTAGATGAAAATGGCAAATATCTTTCGTGTATTATTTTTCGTTGACGACGGAATGTAAATACTGTCATTTGCATTCCTAGGAAAACAAAAAAAGAGTAAATCAGGTTAATTTGTTCGTACATACAGGCAAATTCAGATGAGAGTGACGACCGTCCAAATGAAAGCAAATATTTTATTTTCTGAGGAATTTTGAGGAAAAATGGCAGTGGGAAAAATGTAATAAGTAACACAGAATGTATCGTCTTTACATTCCTTGTTACTTAAATAACTATTATCTTAGAGGTGTAGTTTTTTAGGTACATTATACCATTGTCGTCGGTTGTAATTAAAAATTGTAATTTTGTTGGAAATACTAGAATATTTCTTAAAGATTATTTATTCGAAATTATTAACATATTTGCGTTGAACACTTTAAACTGTTACTAGTTACTACATTAACAATGCAGTTATGGCTAATACATTTCTAAGGTCTGGTCTTTTCACCTCCAGTTACCGTTATCAGTCGGTTAATTAGGATGGAGACACAGTTTTTGAGCCAATCAAATCTTTAGATAGTTGCGTTTTCAAGGTGATAAACGGACAGATAAAATTTAACTGGAGGTGAAAAGACCAGACCCAATTCTTATAATTGTTAACATTAACGGTACAATTCGTGTTGTTAAAGTACACTTCTTTATTAGCACTAAAAGCTACATCTTTGTTCTGTTCCACAATGGCGATTTCATGATTAACACTATAGAACTGCTACTCCCATCTCCGAATTCCTTTATCAGCAGTGAAAGGTACTGTCTTGTTCCGTTCCATAATCGCGATTCCATGGTTTACATTTGTGGAACTGCTGGATCCATCTCCAAGATTTTTTTCGCAATACTAACTTTATTCTGCAGAGAATCCTCTACATATCCTTCAACGACAGCATCACTCTTCCAGCCACTGCATCTCTTCAGAGTTCTTACATTGTAACTACAGTCAGACAACTAGCAGCCGATCTCTGAAACGTGTGTTCGGTATGCATTTTGGGGTTTTTAACTTAAGAAATTTTGCTAACAATTGTGGCATCCTTTCCAAAACTGTTAATGGCAATGGGTTGTATCGTACATTTACTTTCTCTGGGCGTAAATTGATATATTTCCGATTAATAGGATTATTTCCAAATCCAATGGACAACATAGTAAAAGACAGTTTCTTGTGGGTCTTGGTGTAAGGAACATGGATCAGAAGAACATCGCCTTTGTCTTTTATATCGGTGATACACATTTTAAATAATTCATCACACCTACAGCCGCCAGCAATTGCGACAACAGCCACAAGCTACACAAAATATGCAAAAATTTAATACTTTATTGACATACGTCAAAATGTATACGTAATGTAACGTATATATATAATGTAAAACGTGTCATCAAATACGTTAAGAAGAGACTTACTGATTTCATCTCTTAAAAAATCAATGATTTTTTTGCTTCGTATCTAACATGTTTCTGTTTCACGATTGCAGTTAATTTGCAGTACTTTCTTGTAAATTTAGCATTCAGCATTGAGTACTTCTCCCAAAGAAAGCTGACTTGTATGTTTGTGACTACAAAATACAACATGAGTGCCTTTTGAACAAAGATGTCAATAAAACCTCTTCCGTGTTGACATTCAAAGAGTTCTTGCTTTCCACTTGACAAATAGATCATACTCTTTCAAGTACATATGTTTTGACTTACTGGAAGTAAACTGGAAACTGCAGTTTCCACGTCCAATTGCATATTTTTTGGAATAAATTCTATTTTTGTTAATTTTGGAAATTGGGGAAAACAATTAAGCTGTTTATTTTATATAACTATTTACTTGAATTTCTAGGATTTTTTTACAATGCACCTGTAAGATAAAACGTCGCATATCACACGTGATTGAAATGCCATTATAAAGCTCGTGAGAAGCTGGTGTCAAAATTTTCACTCGCATATAATGATGGATTTCTATCACTTATAATAAAATATACCTACTATTATGTAAAATTTATAACGTCTAATAGACAAGTATAAAGATACACAATTATGACACTTTTAAAAGTTTGTCTAACCTATATTTTTAACGTTTAGCGGAAACTAGTCAGAGGAAAGATATCTATTTGTTCTTATTGTTTTATGTAGACTTTCCTAGACGCCTATAAAGTCTACTAAACGATATTTAGACGAGTATGTGTTGCTTGGGAGAGTAAAATTATTTTGGAAATATTTTGGAATAAGTGTCAAACAGTAGGTACGTCAAACTAGTTTTAACAATTTTAAGCAGTTTTGAGAGTTGTAGACCCTCGTATCCAAATAAAAAAAGCTACTACTGCATCAAATAAACTTTACATTTGTACATCATTTTTAGTGCGCGAAACATTTCTTGAAGCTTAATTGCTACGAAAGGATCTCGGTTTTTTGTCTCGATCTGATAGAATTTTTCGTTAGTAGAACTATAAAATTGTATATTTCATTTTCGAACTTGAAAAAAAGGAAGCTAAGTCAATTGTCATATTTTTAGAATACCCTGTATTAATTATCCCATTGAAATTGACCTATTTATTTATTTATAAAGTATATTTCTGTTTTTAAAATTGAATTTATTAAAGTAAACATTAACAATAAATTTCTGTTTATGATATTGGGTATATCCGAACTTACCTCACGATTATTTCTAAAAATTTTGTTCAAACTTTACAATGTGACCTTTATTGTCATATTCTCAAAAAAAGAAAAAAGATAGGAAAGTAAAGTTTGTGTCAAAGTTAATATTAGCAGCGAAGCTCACTGTCCTGTTTGTTATACAATAATAGATGTATAATAGCCATTAATGTAAGTGACGGAGCACATGAAATAGTAGATTATTTTATTATGAGTTAAGTAACATAATTGTTGAGCTTTTGCTGGCGAGGCGTTAGCGAAACAATTATATATTTTAACTCCAAGTGAAATATACTATTTTTTCAAGCGTTTATTACTGGTTTTCATGTGTTACTCTCAAATTTTCGAAATTCTCGAGTGTTAGAGTTTCGACGAATCAGGATGGCACTTTACCGTTACGTTCATAATAATATGATATAACCGAGGTACTAACCTAAACCTAAGTGTGAAAACAAAATAAACATTTAATGTTTAGACAGTAAAAAAGCCTTGTTGACGTCTGCCACTAGTTCAATAATACGCCGTTTAATGTCGCTTGAAGTAAAGTCATTCATTATTGTTTTTCAAATTTTGAAAAAAGAAATTGAAACAGAATTACCTACTGATATTTTAAATTCAAAATTTAATCCATTCTGATCGGGTTGTCATCATTACCATTTTCAAAGCAAATGTCAAAACTAGCTGAGAAGTAACGGAAAGTTTTATTTTTCATAACTAGTAAGGAACTAAATTGTTTATCACCTATATCGGATTTCTCTGTCACAACGAGCTAAAAAATTATAAAAAGTTTTGTTTTTTTGATGTACTAGAAGTTGGATTTTCTCTAAACATGCCATTTCTTTATGAAAAACATAAAATATTAAGTACTATATGGGGGAAAAATCCAGTTCTTGGAAATTGCAAACAGACTGGCTAACTACTTCCAAAAATGTATTCGATCTTCCCCTACAGTTATTGACAAAGCCATGGAAACATTTACTTGTACGCAAATACGTCATTTTTTAGAAGTGAATAATTTACTGTATAAAGGGTCAATCGGGTTATCGAGAAAACACTGTGTGAGTCGGCGCTGCAGTTTGTCTGTGGCAATTAGCGATCATATATACATGAGGAAAATATTGTTCTTAGTGTTTTATTAATCTTCAACGTGCGTTTGAAACCATAGATAGAAAGAGACTACAAACTTATGTAATTGTGAATAGTGCACTTAAATGGCTCACTTATTATCTAGATAATCGATTTCATGTGACTAAGGTGTACTCAGAAAACTAGAAAACAATATAGGTGTGCCCCAAGGTAGCGTTCTAGGTCCTCTCTTGCTTGTGCTGTATGTCAATGACATGGATAAAGTTTTACGTAATAGTTTTGTAAGTTTATTCGCCGACGATACATTAATTTGTGTGTATGGTAATAAGTTTCACCAGGTAGTAGATATAATGAACTCTGAGTTAAATATTTTGTACAATTGGCTAGGTGTAAATAGACTTAAGTTAAATTTCAACAAAAGATTTTTAGAAAACCAGAATTCAAGATAACACAATTGAATATGTATCTGAGATGAAATATTTAGAGTGATTTTAGATAGTCAACTTTAATTTATGGGCACATATAAACTATATTTGTAAAAAATTTGCCTTATTGTATTTAATACAATTATATATCCGCACTAGACGGATATTCAAAGACTTCAACTATTACAAATCAAAGCTATGAGAAGTATACTTTTTTGTACGCGTTTCACACCAATAAATATAATGTTAAAATTCCTTAGTTGGTTTTTTATAACAAAAAAAAAGTATTGAGGTTTCAAATGTGTTAATTATATTTCAAAATAACAAATTAATTTTTGCCTGAATATTTAGAAGAATATGTTATTCCAAGAACAGAGAAACACTCATATAATATAAGATCACGCCATTACTTTGATATTAAATTTGTAAGAACTAGATACTTATATGCAAAGACGCTTTTAATGACGAATTAAGATATTTTAAATAAGAACTGTACCTAAAGTAAAAATGTTTATGTAAAGAGTGAAAAAATATTACTCGGAAAGTGTTTAAAACTACTTTAGTACTATTTTAAGTTAACAATTATTTTAAAAATGAATTAATTTTAGAATTTAAAACATCACTTTGTGCTAGCTTGTATTATACTTCTATTATTAGTTAAGTTAGTACCTACATATGCATTCATTATTACTTATTTTGTATAGAAAATGTATTTTACGTTAATTTTAGGAAATAGCTTCAGGCTAATAATAAATAAAGTTATATTGTTATAATTAATTTCTAGTTTTAGTATTTGATTGAGGTTATTATTTTGAAAATAAAATTTTTGAAAAATGTTACAAAATATGTTCAATCTAACTAGGTTGCAAAATCGTTTTTTTTTGACGAAAATTATTCGTTCAAATATTTGAGACGTATTTGTTGCGACGTCATTAACTCGACACAAAAATGTTTTTGAATCATATCAAATCATATGTCAAAAGTCCACGATTTCTAACATGTCCATGAACTACTCGAGTTATAACGTCCAAAAATAAAAAGCAATGCGTTGACCCGTCTTCTATCAATTTTTAATAAAATTTTTACCTTTTTACCAATTTAATAAGTGATTTATTTATTCATTAATTTAATTCCAACAATAGAAGTCTCGGGCTTTGATCAAAAAAGAAAAATTTGGTCAAAAGTAAATCGCATAAACACAGGCCATTCAAAATGCAACCTTAGGTTGTTTAAATGGGGTGCGATTTATAATCCAAATTGTGACTATGGAAACGAACTAGAGACCGTTACACATATTGTGGAGAATTGTCAATTCACAAAGATTAAAGTAGGGTTTGTAAACATTTATAATTGAACGGACGAAGCTGTATTAGGGCTTACTAATCTGAAGGACATCTGAAGTTGACATGTTTAGGTTTTAATGGTTTTCCTAAACGTTGAAACAAATGCTTTGCCAAGACGAACCAATCCACAATTGCCCACTATAAAGGTTTATACTGATCTTCTGGAGCACCATACGTAATACTTACATCACAATACAATATTTAAAATGTACCATACGAATAAATAAATAAAACAAGTAGATACATTTAACTTCCCTAGCACTCAGGCGAATCAAAAGATTCTCGTCTACAGGTTTCAAAAATATATAAAAATTAATGATGTTATACTTTAACAGAAAATGTAATATTTTTAAATATTGACGTACACTCATTCGTCGCAAAAACTATTGTCTGATTGCATTCGTGTTTCAATTTCGAGATAAACTGTAAAAGCATCGATCGGCTAATGTATAACTTAATTATTTGGTTTGACAGCTGTTTAATAGGTGTTCTCAATGATTCGCAAAATATTTTAAATAAACAGGCAAAGTCTTCAAAATTATTTTATTAAGACGCTCACTTTATTAAGACTCATCAGTTACAGTCAAAGAGTTATTTGTTAAAACATAATTTATTATAAAATCTACACGCACTGTACAAATTAATTAATTAACTGGAGAAGTTTAATAACAGCGAAACCCGGAAACGTCTTAATAATATAATTTGAAAACTTAGCTGTTTATTTAAAAATAATATGGGAACATTGAAATTGGCTTAGTGTGGTTTCACACTGATGAGCTTTTTCGGACGCGAAATTCCTGATGCATTTGCAGAAAGTAACAACTCACGTTGCATGTTGTCGAAACGTGGGACAACGCGAAAAAACAAATCTATGAACATAACGCGCCATTAATTTATTAACTGGAAAATACAAAATAATCATAGTATACTCATTTATTAAATTGATTAATTCGGCTGTAAGATTATTTATACAGGATTACTAAAAATTTATAATCATTAATTACTGAACGAAAGTTCAAGAAACGTAAGTGAGCACGGTACTTGTAAATAATTTGATACTTAAAACACGATACTGTAATATTGAAAACACAAAATGTTTATCGTAAAATGTTTGGCCAATGACATTGCATTTGTACACAAATTAGTGCTACAAAGAAAACTCAAAAGTTTAATTATGATCAGGAAGATTAATTTTTTGCCATAATTTGCAATATTTAAAGTGTTAATTGAATAATATAGGTGATTGCCTTGTAATTTTTTAATCGTTAAGTTAACAACTAAATAAAAATTATGACATTTAAATTGGACTTTATTATAAGATTTTTGTTGAAGATTTGTTTTAACAAATTGTGGTTTATTCTAAAAGGGAGTGTTATTAGCTGTAAAGATCTGGTGTTATCACTTGAGCATGATTTTGTGCCTATTTAAAGTGTTATGTCTGTAATAATAATTTTTCTAATTTTTTTAAATTTATGTAAACAATGTTTACTCTATTAATTAATTAAATATAACTTTAAGCGATTTTTTAATACTGTTTGACTAGTTTTAACTCTAAATAATTATGTGAGTCATCTACAAGAAATGATAAAACATTTTATCAATTAAACTTAAACTTAAAATAAAAACTTATGGGGTATACAACTGTACAAGACAGCGGTTAGTCTTTTAAACTCTCGTGGAGCAATGAACATAAGTAAAATGTGTGTCTTACGACATCTCGTGTATAACAGGGACACGTGTGAATAGTATAAACTAAGAAAAATGCCAACAGTTATTAAGTATACACCTTTGATGAGCTCATAATAAGAGCGAAATGCTGCATCAGGTGTTCTTTCATTGTGTGTGTGTGGCCTTCAGTACAAGAAATACTTGGTTTATTGACACACGTGTTTTTAAGTATTAAAGTTATCGCTTAAATAGCGCTATGCACTCACTCACATGGTGTTTTTGTTTTTTAGGTCCCAAGATTTTTTTTTTTTTTTTTTTTTAAAAATTTTTTGTTTTAATTTTTAATGAATGGAGTTGAGAGAAGTTAAGATTGAAAAGTAGGTTGTCGAAGGGTAAGACCGGGAGAAAAGTTTTTTTTTTTTTTTTTATTTTTTTTTTTTTTTTTTATTTTTTTTTTTTTTTTTTTTTTGTTTTTTTTTTTTTTTTTTATTTGTTTTTTTGAATTTTAATTGAAATATTGTTTTTCTTTTTTTTTTTTGTTTTTTTTTTTTTTTATGTACACTCATGAAATTTAAAACTTGACACCACAATTTCTGTAAACAAAAGTTTGCACATTGTGAAGCGGGCTTAAGGGTATCATTTACAATTCTAACAGCAGGTAGTCTCAGCAGGGGTTATCTTATAGAAGGACTGTAGAATGAATCATTACACTAAGCACGTTTTAGAAAATAGGTAATTTACGTTGCTTACTTAATTTTTTCTTTAAAGAATATATTTGAAGGTATCGCTAATTAAACACCATAGCTCGATTAATTATCGAATCAAAATTTTGTTTAGGAAATGTTTACAAAATAAAATTAGAAATAATTTTGATTTAAAAACGTCTACAAGCAATAACTTTTAAATTAAATCAAAAACTAAACATGGTTATTTGGGTTGACTGATTATTACTTATTTTTAAATAAATCTAACCTACTAATTATTGTAAGTTATTAAAAAAATCATTAAACTCTCTATTCATAATATTTAGTCCTTACAAAATGTATATTTTATGACGTTTCATTTTTTTCTGTAGTTAATATAAAAGTGAAAATAAAAACTAAGGCAATTCTTATTGTCAACGTATATATTTAGTTTTTTGACAAGAATTTATTACATAATTATAATTAAGATACCAAGTTATAGTTTAAAATTAAATGAAAACTTTTTTTTAAATAAAGGTATTACTATATAAATAAATATAAGAAATCAATAATGGGTGTGACCTCCATTATTATTGATACATTCTTGGAGGCGTCTGCTCATTGACGCTATCAAGGTATCAATATAATTAATATTAATCGTTTCCCATGCGGTATCAATGGCTGCAATTAGTGCATTACGGTTTACTGGTATAAAATTTGGCCCTTGTTGTCTTCGGATAACAGCAAGTATTCGAGCCCAAACATTTTCGATAATGTTAAAATCTGGGCTTTTGCTGGCCAGGGTAACAGCTCCAAGTTATTTTCGTATCCAATTGCGCACAACCCGCGAAGTATGAATAGGGGCGTTGTCCTTTAACAACAAAAATACATTATGAAAATGTTAATTCAACAGATCCCGAACTATTTTTGGAGAAAGTATAGTGAAATAAGAATACTTACTTGTTGGAAAATATAATCTTCGTCTGGATAAAACACTTCGACTGAAGGTTTCATAATAGTTTCCAAAATATCTAAATACGCAGCAGAATCAAGACGTCCATCGATAGCCCAACAAACTCCTGGACCCGCGCGCTAACCCAACCCCACACATTCACAGAAAAATAACCACTTCGTTTTTAGGACATATGTGATTATTTTCGTAACGAGTTCCTTCCATTCTAAAAACTTTTAGTGGTCCATCGTTGCGGCTATTGAACGTTTTTTCGTCGCTAAAAATCACTCGATTCCAAAATTCCAAAGGTTCGTTCACATATCGCCTTGCAAATTCCAGACGACGTCTCATATTTTCGTCACTGAGAACTTCTTTCGCAGCAGCATTATACTTTTTATTCCCATCTCCTTTAATCTTTTTGTGCAGTTATACGGCATCCGGGAAAATGTGTATCTGCTATAGCCCTGAGTATGTAGCAAATGGTTGTTCTGTTACGTAATGAAACAACTCGAGATCTTGAGCACGTGTAGATACTTTAGGTCTACCACTTCCGATGGCTCTTTCCAAAGTGTGTTCAAGATTCCATTTTACTCGGTAATGCCCTACGGTGCTTTTTGGTATATCTAACATACGTGAAATTTCACGCACGCTACGGCCCGCCGCTAATTCCGAAACAATCCGCGCTTTCAAATCAGCACCGAGATGAGGTGGCATTTTCACAACACTTGAAATTTTAAACTAAAATGGAATTTACATTTCTTACTTTATTTATTGGTTCACACTACCCTTCTCAAACAGTAGGTAATTGTTTATTTATTACATACTTCTAATGACCAATGTAACAACCCTTAGAGCAATATGACTCAAAGGAAGTAAATTAAACAAGCAAGGATATTCTATTGTTATTGAAACTTATTCATAAAGTAAAAGCCATTTCCTTATAATGCTAATGGACAGGATTTTCTTTTAAGTATTAAGATTACAATAGAGGACTTATAAACTTTCGAAAATATCTAATTATAAATATTTACACTGCAATTGCGCTTTTTCCTTAATAATTTCTTAGCAATAACATACACGTTCTTGGTTTTAAGTTGTCATAAATTTGATATGATATAAATTTGTGTTTCTAATATTACATCACAAACTAATCTTTATTCGCCAAAAATTGTTGCTTAAGTTGTAAAGCTTCGTACACACCTGAACAACAAACCGAGCAACAAACATAACAACGAACCGAAAGTCAAACAGAACGACAAACGATCTTTTATGATTTCCACAATCCGAACAACAAACGGAACGTTTGTGCTGTTCCCATAATTATTTTCAGTAGTTTTCAGTTCATATATTTATTATTGAGAAGAGAAAATTGCGGAAAACAAGAAGATAGTGCCAACCAAATTTTTACGCACAAAGAAGAGTAAAAATTATAATTTACTTCGCTTTTTTTTTTATTTTGGAAATTTCCCGCCCAAATGATGCTAATAGGGACATCATTTTTTCTTGCATTCTTAAACACTGATTAATTTAAAACATTTTTCTTCTGTCAACTCCATAATATTACCTAAAACACAACAAACCCACAAAAGGGAGGACAAAAATAAATAATTTAATTCTCCCGCATAAGTTTGTTCGCCGTTTTGTTTAGATTCGTCCAAACCTGCAAACGCATTCGCGCGCATTTTCTTTGATGTCGGAGAAAAACCGACAAGTTGCGGGAACGCCGCAAACCGTTCGTGGAACAATCAGGACTTGCGAATCTGTTCTAAAATTCGTACGTAGCACCGTCCAAATTAATGTTCCGATTGCCGTTCGGTTCGTTGTTCTGTTTGTTCCTCGGTTTGTTGTTCAGGTGTGTACGAAGCTTTACAATAAGCATATTAATATGAACTATATCTTATGAAAGGAGAGTTATGTAACTATAATTAACGACTTAACGTTACGTTAGTAGATTCCATTTACTATTTACACATATTTTCTTGGAACATTCGATAATTAACTATCGGGATATGATGACCCTATACTTCGCAGGTTGTGCGCAACTGGATACAAGCAAATAACTTGGAGCTGTTACCCTGGCCAGCAAAAGCCCAGATTTTAACATTATCGAAAATGTTTGGGCTCGAATACTTGCTGTTATCCGAAGACAACAAGGGCCAAATTTTATACCAGTAAACCGTAATGCACTAATTGCAGCCATTGATACCGCATGGGAAACGATTAATATTAATTATATTGATACCTTGATAGCGTCAATGAGCAGACGCCTCCAAGAATGTATCAATAATAATGGAGGTCACACCCATTATTGATT
The DNA here is from genome assembly GCA_030710515.1 of Abscondita cerata. Classification (NCBI taxonomy): domain Eukaryota; kingdom Metazoa; phylum Arthropoda; class Insecta; order Coleoptera; family Lampyridae; genus Abscondita; species Abscondita cerata. The sequence goes on from JALBCR010004196.1 coordinate 33,714, forward strand.
TCTTATATTTATTTATATAGTAATACCTTTATTTAAAAAAAAGTTTTCATTTAATTTTAAACTATAACTTGGTATCTTAATTATAATTATGTAATAAATTCTTGTCAAAAACTAAATATATACGTTGACAATAAGAATTGCCTTAGTTTTTATTTTCACTTTTTATATTAACTACAGAAAAAATGAAACGTCATAAAATATACATTTTGTAAGGACTAAATATTATGAATAGAGAGTTTAATGATTTTTTTAATAACTTACAATAATTAGTAGGTTAGATTTATTTAAAAATAAGTAATAATCAGTCAACCCAAATAACCATGTTTAGTTTTTGATTTAATTTAAAAGTTATTGCTTGTAGACGTTTTTAAATCAAAATTATTTCTAATTTTATTTTGTAAACATTTCCTAAACAAAATTTTGATTCGATAATTAATCGAGCTATGGTGTTTAATTAGCGATACCTTCAAATATATTCTTTAAAGAAAAAATTAAGTAAGCAACGTAAATTACCTATTTTCTAAAACGTGCTTAGTGTAATGATTCATTCTACAGTCCTTCTATAAGATAACCCCTGCTGAGACTACCTGCTGTTAGAATTGTAAATGATACCCTTAAGCCCGCTTCACAATGTGCAAACTTTTGTTTACAGAAATTGTGGTGTCCAAGTTTTAAATTTCATGAGTGTACAAAAATGACGAATTAGTGTTAACAAGCAGTTAGGACTAAAGTGTTTTTATTTTTTGCGATAATATTATTTTTATGGAATAACTATTCATGATTCGTAGGCAGTTTGAATAAAAATATAAATTGGAGATTATGCTTTTCCGAATTGTAGCAGTCTCTGCATTATGACGTATTCACATCTATTGATTTCAAACAATTCTTCTAATACTTGAATTTTTAATCGCAATTAAATGGACAGATGGTTTTTAAATGAATATTACACTAACGAAAATTAAATCTCACCAAAAGTATCAGACAAGTAAATTTAAAAAATAGTTTTTATACTTACTACATAAATAATAAATTGAGAGTTGAAAGTGAAATTGAATGAAAAAAATTTGAATAGATATAATAATTAGTAAGATTTGTAGCTTAACCTAGCATCAACATCACTTTGAGTTCTCATTCAATTACGTATAGAAGTAGCTTCCGATTTGATTATAAATGCATCAGTTGTATGTTAATTATCAATTATTATTCAATTCATTCCGTTAAATGAGTAACATTAATTGGTTGTTATGAATTAATGTTGTAGATGTATTATCACGAAATGTAAACATTTATTACATTAATAGCGCACGGTTATGCTTGTTTGCATTAACATATCATACCTTTTTTAAGCAAAAACGTCGTAGCCTTACTTAAAAAAAAAAATTATGTGTAAAATTGAGAACACTTATTGCAAGGTATGGGCAATTACAAATTTTAATTCTAGGTATATCTCATTAGTTTAATGTTGAAGTTGGAAGATTGCTGTAATATTGTGTCCAGACTTACGGAAATACAATGTTTATTCAGTCCCATTTATAAAGATAATTTGTTGCTGGCAGCGATCTGTTTTAAGGTGATAATACTGAAAGAGATGCAAGTGGTGTAATGAAAGTAACAAATGCTGAATGATCACCGTGTTCAACTATCAATGCCAATTACACACAACACGTGTTCAAGGCATAAAGCGTGTGGCTGGGTCTGGCCGGCGATTCACATGACCGCTACAGTGGCCGCCTGCAGGCCCCTTTGGTTATTGACACCGGTTGGACCGCCATGATGTTTGGCTGCACACACATATAATATGGATAGTACGGCTATTTTAATTAGTACTTCACTCAAACGTCAACCGTATATTATCGCGATCTTTACCTATTCACTATAAATTTCTTTTTAAATTGGATCTAGGTTACTATTGGAGTTGTTTCGGTTTTATTCATCAGCCAACACGGAAACGTCTATATTGAGCTTTTTGAATTATATTGTTAATTCTAAACGGTGTCCAATTTTGACACTCTCACAGATAGAACAAAAAATTTAACACACCTGCTTTCTGTAAACAACGGACTAAACACCCAATACAGTTAACCCTGTCTAAACCGGTAAATCATAAATGAAAAGGTTCTTAAATATTTCAAAACGAAAAAGCCAAGTAGGCAGTTTTTATGAAGAAAATGTAACGGGTAAAGGTTGATATTTTAACACTTACGTCACAATCACTTCGAAATGTGTTCTTTCAACAAACGCAGTTACAGATCCGGAACTTAGCAATACGTAACTGAACGAAGTGCACTGA